>PKRV01002418.1:1520060-1576370 GCA_003709505.1 Hyphantria cunea
TGTTTACAAGCACAATGATGTCAATGAACTTGAACTTGGATGAACTTTGACGTCTTATTTAAATTAACAAACAGTAGTGGTTTTAGTCAAAAGAAAGTTTACTATAGAGTTATCCTAATCCTTTTTATATTATTGTTACTTTGGAAAATGAAAAATATTTAAGTAGTAGTAGTGGCCTAGATCTTTAAATATTTCAGCAGATATCCAAGTTCTTCCTTAGTTAATGCTTATACGCCGTGAAAAGACAGTTCACGTATAGAACCAAATAATAGAACATGTTCGACATTCTAAATTTTTGTTGGAGTTGGATCACGTTTTATATATACATATATATATATATTGTAGTAATCATTTATTACCATAGAACTGTTCATAATATGAGTAGCATACAAATACAATTGTTTATTTCAAAATATTTTTCAGAAACTAGGAATAGTTTCAATGTAAAATTTCGCTAAAATAAACGGATTCAGTTAAAGATCTATTTTGACATCCGGCATATTGCTAACTCGCTAAGCACCGCTGTGTTAACCACGGTTATTATTGTAGCTTTACATGCTAGTCTTAATAAACAATCACCTATCTGTCATCCGAAACAAATAATACGGACACTTCAATTTTAGTTTGTTGTATTAAGATAAGTAGTAATGACAGTCTAGAAGTTTTGTATGGTCAAAACGAATTTTTACCGTATAATTTACACATATGCAAACTATACAGTCTTGGTTTATCAGTAATTTAATAATAGACCACGTATTCAAAATTAGGCTAATACAATTTTAATAACGACATTTAAACCTTCTTTATCATCATATATAAATAGAAATATATTTATGATCAATAGAAATATTTGAGAATGTCTGTAAAAGAGAAACACTTTGAGGAAATTACTAAAAGACCATAGATAGACAAGAAATTGGAACAATAAATTTGTCAAACCACCAAAGTCAAACAAGTCACCAACTAATCAATACGCCAAAATAAAAAATTATACGCACTTCATATATTAGATTCATTTCAAGTTCACTAAAACCCTCAAAGCCTTCAGAATACATTCATAACTTAAGCTTTTAATAAAATTCAAGTAGATAGAAACTATAACCTCTCAAAGTCAAAATCCTTGGCTAGCCTATTTTCAATGGCAATGACATAATATGTTTGCATCGTCTTCCTTATTATTATTTCTATTATTCCCAAGACTGTTTGGTGCGGCTACTAGTTCAACCGGTTTTACCTAAACATTTTTTAATTTCTCTACGGAGCGACTGGCTTCGGGCCTCCGCAACGATTTCCAATAACGATTGCCATTGATGTTCATGACAACCGGGACGTACAGCTTAACGTGCTCTCCGAGGTACAGGCGGAAACCACCGCCATCTTCCATACTCCGGGCTGCCATTTAGAATTTCTTGTAAGAAAAACAGCAGTCCGAACCGAGGAAATGAACAGGAGACCTCTTGATCGGCAGTCGCTTACGCTAACCGCTAGACTAACGAGGCATTTATATAATATACGCCTAGTTTGCCAAATAAGGTTTACAAATAAAAATCTACGTTATTTCTCATAATACACCAAGCATAGCACGTTGCTACAATATAGAGTACATTTCACTAGTCTAGAGTAAACCTGTTTACAAAATGCGATCACGGCAAGAATTTGCTATGCATCATATGGATGACATTGCAAAGAATATTATCATATTCAATCAACAGCGCTATAGATAATATGTTTACATATAATGTTCAACATTATCCTCTTCCAATTACAGGTTTCAAAGGACCTCTAGCAGAGTATGACTTCATAATTGTGGGGGCAGGGTCAGCAGGTAGTGTCTTGGCGTCTCGTCTCAGTGAAGGTCGCAAGGCCTCAGTCCTACTTCTAGAAGCGGGACTAGGTGAATCACTAGTAACTGACGTGCCCATTTTGGCGCCACTGCTCCAACAAACTGAATATGTTTGGCCATACAGCATGGATTATCAACCAGGAGTTTGCACAGGTTATTACATATCTTAAATTGTTAAAATTGGCATTTATTTTACACTACACTCTATGTAGTGAAACGACCTTACTGTTAATGGCGCCGTATGGTTTCAGTTAAGGCGAAGATGCCCAGCTGGATCTAGACAACAATGCTATTACTTTATTATAGATAGAACTAACACGACTTTTAATCATACTAAACTGTCAGACCTGCTCAACACTATGAAGAATTATGGTTAGTCAACAACCCATAATGTCCCACTGCTGGGCTCGGGTCTCCTCTCAGGAGAGAGTTAAGGCCGTACGTCCCCACGCTGGCCAAGTGCGGGTTGGGGACTGGCAAGAATACGTTGTGGCTACGTAAATCTTGCCGTTGGATGTTTTTAAGCCGCCCGAAGGCCTCCCAACTAAGCTTCACGACTGTTATCGTTTGATAACAACCGGGACCGACTGCTTAACGTGACCTCCGAATCACGAGACGCTCATGGTAACATGCCACCAGCGGTCACCCATCCAGGTACTAGACCGCGCCATCGTTGCTTACCCTCGTTGATTGTTTCTAATCACCGAGTGTAACTGGGCTATGAGCGCCTAAAGAAGACATAAGCTATCGAAAACTTTTTAAGAACTTTTGAAGGGGCACAATAGATTGGTTTTAACGGTATCAAAAAAGGAGGAGGTCATCAATTCGACTGTTTTTTTTATGTTTGTTACCTCATATCTTTCGATTTCCTTTTTATTTGTAAGCTGGTGCTTCGCTTGTGGATCCATTTCAATTTAGTCCAGTTCTAAAAGTCTGTTTTTTTTATATAAAATTTTGTGGTTGCGCAGAGTTTTACTTTAACTATTTACGCAACGCACGCAACGGGAACTTTCTATAGAAATAATTTTACCCCCTTTTTGTAAAAAAAAAATAATCGATACTCGGCTCCTTTTGGTCGAAACTTAGTATATAGTCTTTCTCGATAACTGGACTTTTGAACAGTGAAAGAATTTTTCAAATCGGACCTTCTGAGATTAGCACATTCTACTAAACAAAGAAATCAACTAACTCTTCAGCTTTATAATATGATGAATATAGATATAGATATGTTATAGACTAACCGTATAGATAGACTGAATTATAGAAAAAAGAAAGTGTTATATTTTTGAAGTCCGCCATTGAACACTTCCCGTGAGAAACTAAGGCGGGTAAAAATACTTAGAAAAAAGTATGGCAGTGCGAAGTTCACCGGGTCAGCTAGTCTTTCGTAAAATTTAAAAATTACAAGTTGCAATGCTTAACGATTTCAGGGATGATTGATGGGAAATGCTTCTGGCCTAGAGGAAAGGCGGTAGGAGGTTCAAGCGTGGTGAATTACATGATCTATTCTAGAGGACTGCAGCATGATTGGGACAGGATAGCTGCCGACGGAAACTATGGATGGTAAGTATACAAACTTAAATCTTTAATATCTTCGTTCGACCTTTTTTACTAACACGACAGTACAACAGTAGTAATTCATTGAGATATGGACAACGTAACTTACCAAAATATTAACAAAGAACAATGTGACTCTTTCTTACCTGAAACAGAGAAGACAATCACATAATGATTTAATTACAAATTAAACGGATTAATATTAGTAGATATGTGGGCAAAAGTGATTTTCTGCGTAACTCATAAATTATTTTATTTAATGTTTTTCAAAGTATTATTCGTTATATTTTAAACACTTTGACGTTGGGCAAACAAATAGTGATGTACCACTTAACATTATCTGTTTTCTGTTATTAAAGCTGCATCATGTAGACAGGACCCATCTTAGAGAAAAAAAGCCCAGTCAATAGTTTATCAACTTCTCACTTCACTTCTCGCCTACCTCAATTGCTATAACCTGCAAATACCTTTACAAAAGATTTTTGCTCTCTTTCTGGAATATAACGATATATCCATGTTTCATTTCCTATCGCAATGTCATAATCACCATCTGAACACCCGTGATTTTACTTTAACAAAAATTTTTACACTAATCTGCTAGATTCCATTTTTGTTCCGGAATAAGCTCGGGAGGAATCCACCGAAACCAAGGTTCCCTAAATTTTAAATGTATTTTTTTCTGAAGTTGTCTCATACCAATCCTCATAAGTGATTCGCTGATTTCCTTTAAATTATCGTCTGACAGTAACCACATTTTCGTCCGTGATCACAGCTGAGAGTCGACCTTCATCATGAAGATAACACAGCCACTATGAAGTCCGCAAACCAACGTCTTACAGTGCTCAAATGCATTTTGAAGATGAGCAGTGCAGTCTTGCCGAGTGCGTGAACTTTTAACATAGTAAAAAATCATCGCCTCTAAATATTTACGTTATAAATCGATAATTGCTAAGGACAAAATAAAAACTTGAGACGAAAAATAATCGACACGAGACTTTCGGCAAAAATTTATCTTGATCGACTAATGAGTTTTCATGTTTATAAACATGTAACATTCGAAATTCAAATATCTATGGGCGGTCAGTGACGCAAAACTTTCAGTGAGAACCATGTACAAACGCACGCAGAAACGAATATTAAATAAAAATACAAATTGTAGATAAAAATATGCAAACCAGTTACATGACGTTATTTTTAAACTAACCCGAAACGCCCTGGGTATCACTTAGTTATTTATAGTTTACTTAACATGCTACTCGATGCGTGATACTACACTGATAATATAATTAAAGTAATTCCTGAGACGCGTGATGAATAACTATTTCGGAGAGCTTTAGATTATTAATAATACGATATAAATAATCACAAGAAAGAAGAGATCTGATATATGTGAGGTGTTTATATTGGCTAAAGCTGAAAATCAGCGCGTGGCCACTTTAAGGACCGCAGCACAAGCTGGGCTGTGGCCTTTTAGTCACACAGTCAGACATTTCACTGTTTTTATTTTGTTTGTTTCGTATATTGTTTTTCACCTATTCTTCGTTAAATGTCTTATTTATTTTTTCCTTTGACTTGATTATTATTATGTGTGTGACTAATAAATGTATTCTTTCTTTCTTTCTTCTTTATTTCTTTCTATATAATTTACACTCTCGATTCTCGGCACTTGAGACTTGTAATGAAAGATTCTTGAAAATAAACCCACTTTATCGGAGGTCATATTAAATTTTAAGTTCATTAAATGGTGGAATAAGAGTACAAGTGAGTTTAATAGATCTGACACTTTCTTCTTTTGGTTTCTTCCAGGTCTTATAGCGACGTCATGCCGTACTTCATTAAATCTGAACGCGCTAATCTCAAAGGGCTCCAGAATTCATCTTGGCATGGCAGAAGCGGGGAGTTAAGCGTAGAAGATATACCTTTTAGGTATGAATTTTATTTCATATGTAGGTATATGTATATTGCATTGGCAACATCTTATAAAAAATAAAAATAACGTATCAATATGAATATTAATTCCAGATCCAAGCTGTCAAAAACATTTATGGACGCGGTAAAATTATTAGGTCACCGCAGAGTGGACTACAATAGCCCGGACTCTTTTGGATTTAGTTACATTCAAGCAACTATGTCTGGAGGACATCGCGCAAGTGCTGCTAAAGCTTTTCTACACAATAAAAAGAAAAGAAAAAATCTTCATATTCTGACAACAAGCAGAGCCACCAAAATCATTATTGACCCAGTATCGAAAACAGCTATTGGAGTAGAATTTAATAAAAATGGACAAATGTATCAAATCAGAGCCAGAAAAGAGGTAATACTATCGGCAGGTCCTATTGAATCGCCACATCTTCTAATGCTTTCTGGTGTAGGGCCTAAAGAACATTTACAGTCATTTGGAATACCTGTGATACAAGACCTAAAAGTGGGTGAATCTTTGTACGATCACATTTATTTCCCAGCTCTAATATTTATTCTGAACACAACGAAATTAACCTTAATTGAAAAAAAAGTTGCTACATTTGATACTGTAATTCAATACAATCATTATGGTGAAGGTCCTATGACGTCTCTAGCTGGAGTAGAGACAATAGGATATATTAAAACAAACGTATCTGATGAAGTTGGAGACCATCCTGACATAGAAATACTAGGAACCTGCGCTTCTATAGCGTCGGATGAAGGTCAGATCGTAGCAAAGGGATTACACATTGCGGACTGGCTTTACAAAGATGTTTATAAACCAATTGAGAACCTTGAAAGCTTCACTGTACTATTTATGCTTCCTCATCCAAAGTCAAAAGGTTACTTAAAATTGAAGTCAACGGACCCTTACCAGCATCCAAGTTTAATAGGGAATTACTTGACCCATAGACAGGACATGGATACGTTATTAGCTGCTATCAGACACATTATAAAACTAGTGGACACACCTCCTTTTAGGAAATATGGAGTGAAATTGTATGGGAAGAAACTCCCTAACTGTAAAGAATATAATTTTGACAGTGATAGTTACTGGGAATGTGCAATAAGAACATTATCATCAACGCTTCATCATCAAATAGCTACTTGTAAGATGGGTCCGTCAACTGATTCTGAAGCTGTAGTAGATCCTGAATTGAAAGTGTATGGTATAAAAAAACTACGTGTTGTAGACACAAGTGTTATACCGAGAACGATCGTTGCTCACACAAATGCACCCGCTATTATGATAGGAGAAAAGGCCGCTGATATGATCAAGAGAGATTGGGCATTATATTGACATAATTAAAATCCGAGATAAATAGTAATTGTTAGGTGAAAATGTTAAAACTAAGTAAGATAGTTATTTAAAACAGGTTTGCTTAGTCTTTAGAGCCTTGGCACACCACGTTTTTTTAAGAGCAGATTACATGCATAAAACACAAACGCCTCTTGATTGTGTATCTTAATACACAATCAAGAGGGGTGAATTTTCTTTCTTTTGCTGAGGCGCAGCAAAGGCAAGACTGAAGTTATGTTGTTACCTTTGCACACGATCATTGCGTAGATATAAATATTCATATAAAGTATGCAACATAAAGATGCTCAAGTATTTAATAAAAAGCTGTTAATATGTATTGTCCCTTAGATTTTATTTATTCGTTCTTATGTATTTACTTTTCTTGCAATGCCGACTCTTCGACATGTGTCTCCTACCTATGCTTACATATGGTGCCCAAACTTGGTCTTTGACAGAGAGACAGAAGTCCAGGCTCAAGGTTTACCAAAGAACAATGGAGCGCAGCATGTTGAGTGTAAAGTCGTCATCAAGTCAGGATCGTATTAGAAACACAGAGCTGCGTTCCAAAACTAAAGTCGCCGATATAGGCAAGAAGACTGCAAGATTAAAATGGGATTGGGCCGGACACGTATGTCCTATGAATCCGGACCGGTAGGCTAAGGTCGTCGAAGACTGGGTGTCTCAGGGTGGACGTGGACGACAAAGCAGACCCCGTAAAAAATGGTGCGACGATCTTTATGCCTATCGCATGGACTGGTCGGAACTGGCCTCGGATAGAGAGAAGTGACTTGTGTGAATATATTAAAGGTGTTAATAGATGTGTAAATTTTATATTTTAAAATATTGTAAGAAAAAATTATAAGTAACTATAACAATCGAGGCGGTCTTAAGAAACGTTATTAATAAATGACATTGAACTAATAAAATACTTTGCGTGCTTATTGGCAGCAGTTAAATATATTTTATCCCTGGTAAAAAAAGACATTTTTGTTTAATTCTCAATTAAATAAAAAAACAATAGTTTGCGACCACAACTATGAGAACATAAGAAGTTTGGGTATTTTCCTGGCTTAATCGTTTTTGAAATAAGAAACGAGTTCCAACACTGAAGTTCATTTAATTCCAACCGTAATCTCCGAGCTGAAAACAGTCGGCTCGTGGGCCACAAACCCATTCAAAATTAGAAGCATATTTATATCTGGACTTTTTATTTGCCTATCTTCTGCATAGAAAACGGGATAGTAAGACGTGAATACAGATCTTATCGTAAATCATTTAACAGAAAAACGTCGACATTTAACAACGGGAAAACTAATAACGATTACACAGAATATTAATGCACAGAATAGCATAAGTAACAGTAGATTGCATATGACTTGTTTCTTCCGTCAGTCACTTACATATAGCTACACAGATATTAATAAATATAAACTAAAACGCTGTTGCCACATAAAACTGCATAGTAATTTTCTTTTTTGTCTCGTTTAACTGTACTCCAAGTGTGTATATTTACAAGGAAGTTGAGTTGAAACTTTTATATTCAACCTTTATACAATATATTGTAACTAAATATTATGAAAAGATTTTATTTTTATTGTGAATAAATTTAGGGATGGACTACCTTTAACACTTAGGGGGATGAAAAATAGATGTTTTTCGACTCTCAGACCTACCCGATATGCACACAAAATGTTATGAGAATTGGTGAAGCCGTTTCGGAGGAGTTTAACTACAAACACCGAGTCACGAGATTTTTATATTTTAGATTGACACTGTTAAAGAATAGAATAGACCTGTACGAAACCTTGCCTAAATATTAGTCTAGTAATAACATACATTAAAAAATTTTAGAAAGGTGACTAACTAAAATACCCAAAGATCAACACACAGCCCAAACCGCTGAACCTAGAATCCTGAAATTTTGCATTTTGAATTTTGGAAATGCCACTCCTAAGGGGATAAAATAGGGAATGAAAATATCTACTTCTGCGCGAGGGAAGCCGCGAACAAAGGCTAGTATGGAATCAAACTTAAGAAATGCTTAACATAATATTTTCTGAGGCCCTCATAGCCCAGTTGCACTCGGTGATTGGAAACAATCACCGAGGGTAAGCAACGACGGCGCGGTTAGTACCTCGATGGGTGACCGCTGGTGGCATGTTACCATGAGCGTCTCCGTGATTCGGAGGTCACGTTAAGCATTCGGTCCCGGTTGTTATCATACGATTAATACATCTAACGGCAAGATGACGTAGGCACAAAGTTGTCTTGGCAGTCCCCAACCCGCACTTGGCCAGCGTGGGAACGTATGGCCTCAACCTTCTCCTGAGAGGAGACCCGAACCCAGCAGTGGGATATTATGAGTTGATGATGTTTCGGAGAAGTTTAACTACAAACACCGCGAACGAGAATTTTATATTTTAGATTGACACTGTTAAAGAATAGAATAAACCTGTGCGAAACCTTGCCTAAATATTAGTCTAGTAATAACATACATCAAAAAATTTGTTTAATACGTCCTTGAGACGAGTCGGACAAATTGACTAATCAACAATGATCCATGAACATAGCTACAATTACGCCGGTATATTTACATAACATGCTGGTGATCATTACGTGCTCGTACGAGCTCGTCTAAAATTATTGTGAGATAATATTATATAAATTCCGCACGTGCCAGACCCAACACCCAAACAGAGTCGCAATTGAACTGGAATTTGGAATATTAATGATTAAATGATAACTAATAGATTAATTGATCATAAGTTTAATTATTTTATATATACTTCTTAACCCGATGAAGTATACTAGATTTAAATTGAATTAAATACCATTATTCGTAACCAGCTTTAAAAAGGAAGACGCGAAATCTTTTTTTACTTTTATTTTATTATTATTATTCCTTTTTATTTTATTATTAGCCAATTTATAAAAAAATAGCATAATCAGCGTTTTAAAGTTTAGATTACAAACCTTGCCTATTTAAATTTCGCTCTTATTATCAATATGTAGAATATAGAATCTAGAATATATTACTAACGTTCGCCCGCGTCTTCGCTCCCATTTAATAAAAAGTATTCTGTTACTTCTAATACCTCCAAAAATATGTGTACAAAGTTACACGATGATTGGTTAAGTAGTTTTCGCGTGAAAGCGTAACAAAAAAACTTACATTCACCTTTATAATTTTTAGAATATCTAGACTTTAATGCTGGTTGCATTAAAGTCTAAAAGGAGGAAAACTATACGTAACAGAACACTCTACAGAATGAATAGGTATATATTCGTAATAGATGTAGTACCGATACTTACGTTTAAACATGACAATTGGACAAGCGGCCTTGGTTTTGTAAATTATGTTTTGTTCAGAGGATGTGCATCGGAGGCGCAAACATGCGTGTGTCTTAATTACTTTGATTAGTTATACATACGATAGCAACTTCGGGGCGTGGACGTAATGAGCTAGGATAAGAACTATACGGCAATTCATTTCTCAAGTGTTTTTAATAGTGTTATCAAATCTACTTAAATACATATTACTACGATATTCAGCTAAAATAGTTAGATAAGAAGATTTCATTATCAATGAGTCTCACTTAATCACGTTATCACGAGAAGGAGTAAAATATTGTGCAACTATCATAATAGTAAAATCCACATTTTAAAAAGACTATCAAAACATGAAAAAATACCACATGTTTTTTTATTAAATACAGTTTTTCTACCATACCTGAAACTATGAGTGCCTCGTTTGGACCGACGGTTTGTATGTTCCCCATATTATTTTCAAGATCACAGAAAACAAAACACGCAAAAAATAAATTTTCACACTACGTTTTCAACTGGCTAAATCAATAAATACAGTAAACAATCACGAATGAAGAGAATGAATGGACGAATGGAAATATGCACAGCTTAAAAAGAAGATGGAACCTTTGAAATCGATGGAATAAACTGCCAAAAAGTAACTCCATATTCTTCTATTTTCTACTATCCTGAATTTTGAACGATATTTGCAACTGACTAAGATAATTATTACTATTCAGTTGGTCAAACGCCAGCCGCTAGTTTATTGTAGAGTTAAAGTAGGAGATCGGTTTTTGTTTTTGCGAAAGACGGTCCCCGTTTCATGTCATCCACATTTTTTATGTTTTTTTATCATTAATTCCATCATGACGAAGACTTGAAGACTCGAAGACTTAGAATTGAAGACTTGAAATACTTGACATTGGCAGAAAAAGCTGATCCGGCTGATTGCCATATCATCAAAAGAAGAAGAAGAGTTAAAGTAGAATATTTTTCTTTGACTATTGACTAGTCTCTGGTCATAAAGTTGTAATGGCGGACGCGTTGTGATTGTTTGTGCGGATTTATGCTGTTGATAAGAAATTACGACAAAAGGACCACACAATTAGTTATTTGTATGTTCAAATTTGTTTCCTTAATTGATTTTCTGCAATACAAAGTTCTACGTAGACCTTACTTCGATGATACCTGGCTAAACATGTTTGTAACTGTCTCACATTGTGCCTAATGACATTTTTTTATTACAGATAAAAGCGTGGTCAAGTAATTTAAAAGGATGTCTGATACTAGCGATTTAGATCGTCAAATTGAACAGCTTAAAAGATGCGAAATAATAATGGAAGCCGAGGTTAAGGCGCTCTGTGCCAAGGCCCGCGAAATACTTGTGGAAGAGAGCAATGTTCAAAGAGTAGATTCACCTGTTACGGTAATAGCTTATTTGATTTAAAACATACTATAATATCCTGTTTTATTTATTTGAAACCTTAATTTTACAACAATGAAAATTTTTGTAAATAGTATTTTTCTTATTTATCTATCGTGTAACTGTAAATTTACAAATTAATTTTGTTATATTAATTCCAATGAACCTAAATAAATAACATAATTCAGAGTATAATTTACTTACGTACGTACGTACGTACATTACTTGTTAATAACAGCTCAAAATTATTTTAGGTATGTGGAGATATTCATGGACAGTTCTATGATCTGAAGGAGTTATTCAAAGTAGGTGGAGATGTCCCAGAAACCAATTACTTGTTTATGGGAGATTTTGTAGACAGAGGATTCTATTCCGTAGAAACATTCTTATTATTATTGGCATTAAAGGTAATATTTAGTTTTTTACTATTAGTATATACATAGTTTTACAGGTAAGGTCCCGAAGATTTCCTAGGTTTCAACCAGGAGATAAACCCTGTAATGTCAAATGACATAAGTGGAGTACACTGATTTCAGTCATTAAAAGAGAGAACACTATTTTGTTAGAGTGCTAATGTAATATTAATAGTCATAGTCTGTGTTTTCTAATACTTCTATAAGTGATATCAACAAGAACAATCTTGAAGATCAGAACAAATAACAATATTTGTTCTGATCTGCTGAAAGTTATAAAACAGCGAGTATAGTTCATCCTTTCATGTATTATTTAACAACTGAAGAAGAGACTCTTAACAGGTGCTATTAGTCAGGATGCTGGACTTTTTAGTCAGGGTTCTTGAATGTAACTTGTAACCCATATTACTTTAACATAGAACATAATTGTGGTAGTTATTTTATTGTTATGACAGGCATATTGGTTTAGTAGTTAGTGATCCTTACTTCTAAACCAGAGGTTGAGATTGGGCTCCCACCCAGAATAAACATGATCCCTTGTTCTGTGTCTGAGTTTAATTTATTTGTAAATTGTATGGATTGAAAAATACATAGGTATGTTAATCAGCTGGTCCGGTGACCATTTGTCTAGTCTGTCTGGAATCATAGAAATGTTTGAGGATATTATGGTAGTTCCTAAAAGAAAACTTAAAAATACATACAAAAAATGTTTTAGGTTCGCTATCCAGATCGCATCACATTAATTAGAGGTAATCATGAATCAAGGCAGATCACACAAGTTTATGGTTTCTATGATGAATGTCTCAGAAAATATGGTTCTATTACTGTTTGGAGGTAAGTTCTAAATCCAGTATCTACTTATACAATGTGTAACCAACAAGAATTAGAACTGAAATCCAAGAAAATAGAAATGATCCATTTGTTCCAAATTGTAATGTATATTTGAAATTGTTTGATGGCTAAAGCATGTTTAGAACTTAAAGGCCAGGGTCTAACAGTGTTGAACAATTCTTGCATATTGTACTGAGTGAGTTTCCCAAGGGCATATTATTCCTCTGGAGTTTTTATAGGTTTGTTTATATTCAGTCAGAAGTTATGAAAAATTTGTAGTAAAATCTAGTGTTCAATCATAGGTTATATATTTAATAGTACTACCAATAATAGTTTTTGTATAGTTAAAACAATTTACTTTACCCTAGTGATATTAATAGTTATGTTTAAAGAATTTGCACTCTTCTGTCTCGAAATGATACCATAGAAACAACCTAAAAACATAAAATATATTTGTAGAAATTATTACCTGGAATACTGGCGAATCTGATTCAGCTCTCATGGAACCACATAGCTCGATGCCTTCATAGACAGTAAAATTGTGTAATTTGCGCATTAGATTAAATTTTCATTATCACTTATGACACTGGAGCCGAAGTTTCTACAGAAAGAGAGCAACTTAATATTTTGTAACCATTTATATACATTCAGGTACTGCACAGAAATATTTGACTACCTATCACTGTCGGCAATCATCGACGGCCGGATATTCTGTGTACACGGCGGTTTAAGCCCCTCAATACAAACCCTAGACCAGATTAGAACTATTGACCGCAAACAGGAAGTACCACATGATGGACCCATGTGTGACCTGCTTTGGAGTGACCCTGAAGGTATCAATTTTCAAAAATCACTAATTAACTGGAAATTTATTTTACGTATTCTGTGTGTACAGACAGGTTCTGTCCTTCTTCACCGGTAACAGACAAGTTCCATATAGCTTATCTAACAGATGGATTGACAAAATCTTTGTAAAACTAGCTGAGCCCTGTGATTATTATCGCACCTTTACAACAACAACCGCTGGTAACGCCGCTGGGCAAAGTTAGTTTCAGTATCTCATGATATGAATGGCAGACGGCTATCTGCCATTGAAAGTCTAGTCAAAATCGGTCCAGCTTTTCTAGATAAACTGTAACAAATGTCAAAAATTTATAATATTGTATGCTTTCATATATATGCATTTAGTGAAAAGCTGTTAATTTAAAATTACAAACAGCTACATAAATCTTGACGTTGGATGTTTTCAAGCCGCCCGAAGGCCTCCAACTAAGCTTCACGACTGTTATCGTATGATAACAACCGGGACCGACTGCTTAACGTGACCTCCGAATCACGGAGATGCTCATGGTAACATGCCACCAGCGGTCACCCATCCAGGTACTGACCGCGCCATCGTTGCTTACCCTCAATGATTGTTTCTAATCACCGAGTGCAACTGGGCTATGAGCGCCACTGTTAATAATGATGATATATGTAAATATGTATATACATATTATTATTTAAAATATCAAAC
Source organism: Hyphantria cunea (assembly GCA_003709505.1). Taxonomy (NCBI): domain Eukaryota; kingdom Metazoa; phylum Arthropoda; class Insecta; order Lepidoptera; family Erebidae; genus Hyphantria; species Hyphantria cunea. The sequence continues at coordinate 1,534,212 of PKRV01002418.1, forward strand.
TATTTATGGATTTTTATCCTATTTTACATAAAGTTTGCTTGAATCATCTAGATACTCAAGGTTGGGGTGTGTCACCCCGCGGCGCCGGCTACTTATTCGGGTCCGACGTGGTTGCACAGTTCAATGTGTCTAACGATATCGACATGATCTGTCGTGCTCATCAGCTTGTGATGGAAGGCTACAAATGGCATTTTAATGAGACAGTACTCACAGTATGGTCTGCACCTAACTACTGTTACAGGTATGTTTTTTATTTCGTATATTTATCACACAACGCCATCTAGTCCCAAGCTAAGCAGAGCTTGTATTATGGGTATTAGAAAACTGATATAAATACATTCATGTATAGTTTTTTTTTTGCATATACATATTAAATATATCTCGAAAACAAATATTTGCAAATCATACAAACAATTGATCCCACCCGGAATCGAACCCGAGCCGTCAAGCGCGGCAGTCGTATACGCTACCACTGCCCCAGTAAATTTTTCAGTATCTGTGACACAAGCACATTGGTCCCTTTTCCTTATTCAGTTTTAATGTATTTAAAAGTGTTTCACTGGACTGTTTCAAAATTTGGTAGAAGAAATAACATTAAAACTAATGTGATGCATATGTTGGTCTGTATTCACCTGGGCATTCATTCATTCAACTTAGTATTACTTACAGAAGTTCACTACAGTTTTATTGTCATATTGACGTAAATTCTTTAGTAAAACAGTAAACAAAATCAATGAGTTGCGCTGAAAACCCTATTTATTTGTTCAAATCAAATTTTTAATATACATAATTTAATGAGCTGCATGTTTTGTTACCAGATGTGGCAATGTTGCTGCAATACTAGAGCTGAACGAAAACTTGCAACGTGAATTTACAATATTTGAAGCCGCACCCCAGGAATCCCGGGGTGTACCCTCCAAGAAGCCACAGGCAGACTACTTCTTATAATGTTGCTTACAATAGTCTTGACACACGACAAGCAACCTGTCTAGTATTATGTTATGGTAGTGACAAAACATTTCAATGTGGACATGATTTTATTGTGATCTTAAGACTGGTGTTGAATTGTAAGTTGAATGTGTTATTTTAAGTCAATATGTTTTATTTGCTGACACTACATTCACCTCGCAAATTGCCCGATATCGGGATGTCTAACTAAAAGATAAAAGGAATCGTGAAAGTATTCATTCAGGAGAAGGACAATTTCTCATTTGGATGTTAACATAAATGTTGGACTACTTTTTGTGTGTATTTGTAGTTAACTGGGAGCCCTCATGGATTGCTTGTGTACCAAAAACTCCATTTATGTGGCTATTCTGAGACTTCCTAATAAACAATTTAAAGGACCGTAAAGTTCTAGTACAAATTGAATCCCCAAAAACTTGGAGGAATTCATAATTCTATACATTTAATAATTTAATCTTGATGTGTGTAATTGATTCCACACATTAATGAATACTGCAATATAAGTTGCTTATGAGGCATTTCTATTTACCTACGCAACAATAAATAACGTATTACCATTTGTTAAAAGTATGCCAGTAAGTTATTAATTCATTGTAATAAGTAGGGAGACAATTATTAAATCAATGTAATTTGAATATATTTAGTGCACAATAATGTGTTGAATAATGATTAGGATAAGGTGTTTCAATTGGTAATAATTGATACGTTCACTAGAAGTATTTATTATTCATTTAGTTGTACTTTTTTTAAGAAGTATGAACATTAAATGACTTAGATTGTTCATACATTTTCCTCATATAGTAATAGCTGATGGTCTCTACAGTTACTATGCTTTAAAATTATTCATACAACGTGAAACAACAAACACTGCCGTTAATGTTACATACAGTTAAGAGATTTAGATAGTTTATTGACATAAATGTAGAGATATATAAAATCACAGTGAAATTTTAATGTTAATGATCTTTACAAATTGATATAGACAATTTAGTGCAAATGTTTTTTTAATTAGTACCAGATTCAGTAGACTTTGGATATAGACAATTTAACGTGAGTAATTGTTCACAGCTAATAGAGTAACTCATATTTTTAGATGACTACCTAAAACTACCTTCATTGGAATAAGAACTTTAAAAATGTTATAAATATTTAAACATTGTAAATTCAATTAATAACTCCACGCTTGTTTCTCAGGAAAGCCAGTTTTACCTGCATAGTTACACTCATCAGGTAGGCTTGAGCTGAGTAGAGGACATACCTGCACAGTTGTGCAACGTACACACTCCGGTTTACCTGTAAGTTCAACTGTACAGGCAAACCTGTCAAACCCCCTAATGTATATATATATCTACCATTGGAGGCAAAAGCGAAATCTTCTATTTAAAAAAAAACTTGAAATTAAAGATTGTTAGTACTTTCTATATTGATTGTTAAGCTAATATTTTGATAAGGCTTTTATTATATAATGAGTATGCATAATAGTCCAAAAAAAGAAATATAATTTCTACCTTATGTCTTATCTGTTTCAAATTTTAACACCTTTTTGAACCGTGATCTGCAATCACTAAAACTACTATTATTTAGCAAGTACTTACTATACTTTGATGCCACAGAAATACACCTTTGTTTGAATTTTTTCTGATGGTACTGATTCTTTATGTGAGCTATTATAAAATATCTCTGCTCGTTTTCCATAATGTGCAATTTTTATTGCTGTTAGTATATATAAAATTAAAATTATCCACAGGAGAGCTAAAATTCTTCATGAACATTTTTTTAATTATAACCTGTTTTGTATCCCTACTTCTTAAATTTTAATTAAAATGAAATGCCATATTTACTTTTTTATTTATTTAAAATATAATCTTTTAATATTTTAAATTAATTAAGAATTGAGGTAGCTATAATGTTACATAAATTAGGTACTATTTACATCAACTGAATTCTTTTACAATAGAGTTGCACACCATTGGTATGATATCCCCACATTTAGTAGATATTTTAACATCTACCATGTTGTCTGCCCTAGTTGGTCCTATGTTTAAAATGGCTATCTTCTTTTGTTCTTCTTTAGCTTGCAGGATTATTCTGTAACTTGAAAAAACTGTCAAACTAGATCCTAAAACTAATAAACCATCACTAGATGTTAGTTGACCTCTGACTAGGTTCACTCTCGCTTTTGGAACATTGTCACCGAAAAACACAATGTCAGGTTTTAGGGGTCCTTGACAATCTGGACATACAGGAGACTGAAACATTTCTTCTTGTTCCTAGAAACACAAAGAGTTATTTTTTCAGTGAATCTATTTTTGTTTTCATTTTTTTAGGAAATATAAAAATCAACTGAAAACCATTTCAGCATTTTCTTATCAGTCTTCTTCTCTAGTCTTGAATTGGTCTTAATGGGTTTTTTTTATAGAAAACTTGTGCTTTGGGCATGTCCATCCTGTGTTGCAAGAGATTTCACAAACATACATGAAATAGACAAAGAACATCCAGCCGCAGCACAAAAATTTAAGGATTAAACAAAGTATAGTCCCATGTGGGATTTGACCAGTCAACACTTAGGGCAGTAGAATGTGGCAGGATGACTGCTTAAACCAATTAGCAAACCATGCAGGCCAGCAGTAGTTATTGTTAGACTAAAATAACCAATTTATAACTTGGGAAAGGGAAAGGATGTCATTCAGCTGAGATTATGATAAATATGGTGTTCCCTGACAGACCAATTAAAGCTTTCTCTTTTGGAGTACAAACTACTAACTTTAGACAACTCCACATCTCCATCAGGCCGTATCATCAAGAAATCACTTGTCAAATCAGGATTATTCTTTTGAAGTTCTAGTTGTAGATCATCTCTGTTAATTTCATATGAACAATTTAAACATTTCACAATATATCCACTCCCATGTAGTTCTATTACATGATTGGAACCTGCTTTGTGATGTAAGTGATCTACATTTTGTGTCACTATAGAAGTTACTTTGCCACACTGAAAATAAAAACTTTAAATAAACATTTCTCTTGTAAATGAATGTAATTATTATATTATGTCACAGAATTTAAAAAGCATTCAGATTAAAAATGATTAAAGAGATATATTTATTTTATCGTAAAGTAATTTTAATCATTTAGATTACAACAACAAATCATATTACTATTAAACTTGAATGATGTTTAATATTAATAAAATATAATGTAAAATTGCCACCTAAACAAGTCAATAAACCTCTCCACATAAAGATCATCATCAGCCTAATGCAGTCCTCAGTTGGGTATAGGCCTCTCCAATTTCCAAGTGGTGTGAAATTGGAATTTACACATGCCCAGTCCAAATTGTGTCTATGGTAGAATCGGCAGAGAATTCTTCTAAAATACTTTTTTATTAGACTGTTTGAATAACCTTTTCCAAATCACGAATAGCAAAGTGTGTAGCATTTGGTTGAACTGAACTAAATCTCGGCCACCCTACAAAGTTTCGAGCCCAGTATCGTTGTCTAACTTTAGGATATTTCACGAACTCTTGGTACTGAACAGGTTTATGATTACTACGGGCATACAACCCAACTTCTTCTGATCGGTAGTCTGGTATACCTGAAAATACTCGAGGTTAAGGAATGTACAATACTTTAACACTAGTTGATAGGTAAATTTTAGACAGTTTTGTAACGCTTTGAAGCCAGTACTAATAATGTACTATTAAACCTGAAAATAACCAAGGTTAAGGGGATATACAATACTTTTACGCTAATTGATAGATTTTACAGTTTTTTAACGCTTTGAAACCATTACTAACTGTACTGTTTAGTAGTAAATTATGATACCTGATTCCGTAGAAATGCCAGCACCAGTCAAGATGAGAATCTTTTTATGTTGGGTAATAAAATCCTTCAAAATATTAATGTCTTCATTGTTCGGAGGTTTGTGCTTAGGAACACAAACTATTTGTCGAGACAATTCTTTTACGTTTTGTGAAATTCGTCTATACATTTTATCATTAATAACACAAATAAATATCTTAATGTTAACTAGTTTTTCACAGGAGGATTTATTTATAAAATTAACTATGTACAATTAATGATAGTCCATCTTATCTTTAGGGATGCAAGCTAAATATCGATATTTTCATACATCGAAGTATCGTTCATAAACATCAATGTTTAAACCAAAACATCAGCGATACATGAACGATCATCAACAACCCATGAAGTCCCACAGCTCGGGTCTCCTCTCAGGAGAGAGTTACGGCTATACGTCCCCACGCTGGCCAAATGCGGGTTGGGTACTGGCTAGACAACGCTGAGGCTAAGTAATCTATCCATTGGAGGTTTTTTAGCCACCCGAAGGCCTCTAAGCTTCAAGACTGTTATCCTACGATAACAACTGGGACCGACTGCTTAACGTGACCGTATCACGGAGACGCGCATGGTAACATGCCACCAGCAGTCCTCCATCCAGGTACTCACCGCGCAATCGTTGCTTACCCTCAGTGATTGTTTCCAATCACTGATTGCAACTGGGCTATGAGCGCCTTCTATCCATGATCTACACAAATTATCTGGCTTACGTCTCAAGCGTACATTTTTCAATTTAGCGTCTCGTCCACTCACTCAGAAATACAAAGAAATGCGAGCCAACCAAATGAAGCCGTCAGTTGCACGGGTTGCACAGTAATTACTTGGATCGCTTGCTTAGTTCGACAGGCCAGTGGTCGTTTGTATTTTTGTTTAATTTCAAAATATTTTTTTTGATATATCTGCTTATCACGAATGTAAGAACTCACCAATTATTTTAATAATACAACTATGATATATGATACAACTATTTCTTGTTTTATTTTAAAAAGTGTACTTTAAAAGGTTAGGGAAATTTTACTTATAAGTTATATAATGAGTTACTGTTTGTTGTTATTTATATTTGTCCACTTCGAAATGTAATAAATAAATAAATATTTTCAGACATTTAAAACACAGTGACATCTAGTCCAAATCTAAACAAGACTTGTACTATGGGTACTAGACAACTGATATTAATACACATACTTTTTTGTAAATACATATATATTATGCATAGAAAACACCTAAACTCCAATACAAATATTGCAGATCATACGAACATTTTGTCCGAATCGAGCCCAAAGCCTAGCACGGCAGTCGCATATGCTACGATTGCGTCACCGACGCAGTCAATAATATGTTATCTATTTATATTACTTAAATACATTTATATTCTTCGATTTATAAAACAAGTTCCTTGTTCAGAAAGTAAAAGTGTGAAAACGTTGTAAACTTGTAATAAAAATTTTTAATTGTAAATATCCCGCTTGATATACTTTTATTAATTGTAGGAACAAGATATCAAAAGTTAAAGTTTGTTGTTGTGCACAAAATTTCTAAATGGTGATAAAGACGTCGATATATCGTTCTTAATCATCAATATATCGTTCATCAACATCGATTTTTTTAACATCATTGTTTCATATTTGAAAACATCGATTTCCTAATATCTATATTTTTTATGAGTGATGTTGCATCCCTACTTATCTTATCTAATGTTCATGAATGGAATAGATGTCCATTTCACGCAGTTTTTAATCATTTTTACACGCTTTTTATTATTAGCTCCACCTGGATATTTGATTGTAACTGATTTCTTTGGAGTTTATTTTGTTCCAGTTCAAAAGGTCAGATTTTCTTTAAACTTAATAGACTTATCGAGGACCTTTAACAATACAATAGTTTGAAAATAAAACTGTACTAATTAAAGCGTAGGGTGCTTTCAGAAAATATTTTATTTCACCCCACGCTTTTTGACGAGACAATGTGGGGACGCTTCCCAAACGCTCATCAGCCGAGGTGGGTTCGGCGATCAACCCTCTTTTCAAAGTCGGTCCTACCTGGCTGAATAGTTTATTTTTAGATATATGAAATCGTCAAAAATGTAGATCATCTTATTTCATCTGGAGTGGGTTCGACATAATTTTTGTCTAATGGAAGTATCTACTCCGAGATACTTCCATGTATATTCTGTAGTCTAGTGTCACCTATATTCTACAGAATGACAAGTATGACAAGTGAAATAAATTACGTGAAAGTATGAATGTATGTTTAGGTTAGGTTATGTTGTATGAATTCTGTCGTGTATAGTTATAACGCTACTGTCTAAAGTTATAATAATAAGATGACATTATTTAGGCTGAAATCTGCACCATTTTTACTGATAGAAGACGACAGGAATAAAAATGCGCTTCCATTACTGTTAGAGCTGATAAAAGAGGAAAAAGATCAAATAAACATATTCTGCTACGATCAACCAATCAATCTCTGGCGAAATATTTTGAAAAGCCATTTCAGTGTTAATTGTTATGCTGAATTTAATACGAACATGATTAATACATATACAAATTCAAAAAGCTCAATAGTTATTGATTCTGTGAACCAAATGGCTTTGCATATGGGATGGAGTGAGTGTCTAAACTGTATTAAAAAGTTACAAGGAAGTTCAAATATAAACAGGTTGATATTAATATTACATAAAGACTGTGTCTCACATGGTTCAAAATTGCAGACCCATTTGAATCACCTAGTAAATGTAATTATATCATTCAGTAACACCAAGTCTAGTAACATATTTGTTACAATAAAGAAAGGGAATAAAGTAATCAGGTCTGAAGAAATCATATCTTATGACTCCAAACAGTCTATGTTAAGACTAACTCCAGTTGTAGCAGAAGTAAAAAAGGAAGAAACAGACGAAAAACCGTTACCTGCCAATCTTTCTACATTCAAAATTGAAGTAGACCAAACAGACAAAATTCAAAAATACAACTTAAAGTTGCCATACATGAGTAAAATACATGATGGGCAAAGTAAAGTGTATTATGAGCCTGACGCAGTTGACGACTGGGATGAGGAAGACCCGGATGAAGACCTTGATATCTAAATATAAATTATAAAATCAGTATTTTTTTACTTACCTTTTCTTAGCAATTGTGAAATTGAGGCATTTACAATGGTGATAAAGGTGTGTAGCTACCATTTACCTACCATAAGTTTGTTGGTATTACAGCTAAGTACTTTTTAAGTGAACTCATAACTCTTGGAAGTAAGATTATATAAGAAAAATAATGATATTATTAAATGTTATCATTGTTATTTTTATTTAATTTGAGTTTAATTTTGTTTCTAATTAATACAATACTAAACAATGACATTTAGAGAGTACATGTGGATCGAGGACTCATCTTTTAATTCTTGTAAAAAGTATATTATATATATATATATATATATATATAATATATATATATAGTGAAATTAATAACTTCCTATAGCAGACTCATGCATTATCTGAGGATTCCCAACACACTTGTAAAGTGGCATAGTCCAACATAGTGATTATGGCTAAGTATTTACTGAAAAATGGTAGGGCTTGTTAAAGCTAGAAAAATGTCTACAAAATTTTGTAGTGCACCAATTCTCACACAATATATTCGTTTTCTGAAAATCTTCAGGTTGTATTGTCGATGTGCATAATTTGAATGTTTAAAAAAATTAAGGAAGGATAGGGTAGCCGTTTAGGAACTAAACCACAACTTTAGGCATAACCAACTGTTATGCCTAAATTTGTGGTTTAATTCCTGCTTAAGCATAAAATTCAGTGTTTTCAGATCTGATCTGAGTGATCTGGCCGGTGACGTGAGAAAGTGGTAGAGTATTTTATACTACCAACATTAAAATTGATCATTTTTTAAATGTATAGCATTAATGCAGAAGGTTCGGCCAATTATTGTGGCTATGCGACGCGTCACTAGTTGGCCATACGCACCTCACATCTCTATCCTGTAATTTATTATCAAAGTGATGTCATATTTTTTTTATGTATGGGCCTGTCAATGTGACTATTCTACCTGATTTAGTCTAATCAGAATCCAAGAGTGGTGTCACAATAATCCTTGCAAATGCAGACAATGCACTCGCAATGTGTTCCATACACATTCCACACACATGGTGCATGGTGTGGGTCACCATACACCATGGTGGTGACTCACACCATGATGGTCCCGCACTCACAAACGAAACATAACTGCACGAATGCATACATTTTATGTTGATCTTCCGTGCGAAGGTGGTACCGCCCCTTTCGTGCTGAAATCGGTATGTTTCTACTAACTTTATTGATTACTTAAAATTATTACTTTGAGTTATTTAGCTAACAAAATTTCACATGGCTCCATTTTGGAAGATCCATTGGCATGGATCTGAAAAAAATGTCCTACTTCAAGAAATTAATAATGAAACTAAACATTTTTTTTCTCTGTTAACAATCTGATACGATATCGGTATCGTGCGCCGGTACGTATCGGATGTTATGATGTGAAAACGCTCTTACTGCTAATAATAAAAGTTTAATCGTAACGATAGTACTCCATACCGTCACGCGATTATTCATAGCATATATATACATACGATTGCGACTGGATCACTCGTTACTCACTCGCAGATTCTGAATATATACGCACTGTGTTAACAATGAAGCATTCAGCCTAACAGACACAGGGTGTCTAAACGTGGACATGGGACAACGACTAGATACCAAGTGACGTCATAGTGCTGGTCGAGTGTCAGATGGGTCTTGTACACTATGAGATCACAATGACTCAATAACGCACGTGTTGTCAGGTACTATCGACTTTTGACAATGAATCTGTCACTTATCCATAACACCGAAACGCAATATATTGTTTAATTTCAATAATAGAATACTTAGTCGGCCCCAAATATTGTTACAATCATGAATAAACAAAAAATTACTTTTGAATTTGGAAGAATGGTCCTTTCGGCAGGACAAGCCGCCGGGTCATAAAGCTCGATCCACCCAATCTTAGAAACGGACGTCTTAATCTACTGGATTATAATTTATGTTCAGTTTTAGAGAGTAAGGCTTGCTCTAAACACCTTGGTAATTTAAGAGTCCCTAAAACAGTCTATACGATTGGCAGTGAAGGATTTTCCCAAAGAAAGAGTGCATGCTGCTGTTGATAACTGGCCTCAACATTCAAAGGACTTAATTACATTCAATGGAGACCACTTCGAATAAGTTTTATATATTATTAATACTTTTATATTAATGTATTAAACAAACACACTGTAATAGTAAGTTTTTCTTTGCAACAATATTTCTGGCAAGACTAAGTTTATTAACTCGAAATTTCTTTACATTGTCCAGTACATATTCATAGGAATGGACAATTGAGTTCGGAAATAAATCCTGGTAACCTTGAAAATAAATTACTTGTTTACACATTTTGTTAAGGTATTATTTAGATCGAACCAAATATCTGTTTTTGAAAACATTTATTATACAAATGATCGAATTGACATCTATTCGTAATAGTTAAAATAAGAAAGCCATATGAGATTTGGAAGATTTTTACCTCTAAACACCCATTTTAACAAACACTGTAAAAAAGAGTGAATCAATAGTAAGTATAATTGTTACATTTGTGTGTAACACAAGAGATACAGTCCAAGGACATTACATAATCTCATCAGTGATATAACAGGTTAATTTCAGTTCAGTAAGGTTTATTTCTATGCATAGCTTCTTCCACCGAAACCTAATGCGATAGATCAAACTATTTGTCTAAGTACCTATATGCTTACTATTTCCATAGACAAGTTGTTCAACTTGTGTATTAATTTATTACAATCATGGACACAAGGATATTTCATGTAGGTATTTCAGACAAACCCTCGGTTACAAAGTAATTCACTTTTTATTTGTTTTATATGTTCTATTACAATTTTGCGATTTTTTTTCATTTCTTTGCCACATTACTTGCCATTACATAATATGTAATAAAGTAGAAATCCAAGTAAGTGGAAGTTAATTTTATTAATGACACCGTAATTACATCGCCATATTATCTCAACGCTTAAATTATGATCATAATTACTCGTTCAATGATTAATTTTCACGACATAACAAACTAAATAATTAATGAATGAAAAAAAGTACAACAGAGAATCGATTACGAACCTCCATCGCGACAATGTTATATTAAAAATAAAATAATTATTACAATATTCAATACACATACAACCGAAAATTAAGGAACAAAAGTATTTTTCTTCATTATATAATTTCGAAAAATTAATCATTATTATTATGCGAGCCGCTTTATCGTATGTACACTCAAGCCCGGGCACATCTTACAAAGAGACGAACAAATACATACTACAGATTTAAATACTGGATCGACCGAGCGACGCTCGAAAACGAGCCGCAGACGCGCTAAAACAATAAGAAGCTATCTTTCGATACACATAATAAAGCTAACAAAATATAAGATAAAAATGATTTACAACCTCATATAACCTAACAAAACGTTTGTAGTTCATATACAATTTAATCAGCACTGCTTTCAATGAGAAATTGCATGAAAATATCAGGGCACACATAGGGGATCGACAGCGGGCTTCGGGACGATACGTACACACACGGACTACTCGTTGGACAGCTCCTTGAGCCGCTCTTCCCGCGGCCGCGCGCCGCCGAATATCGAGTGCGCCTGGCTCGTCGACGCCAGCGAGTTCACCGGCTCCTTCACCGTGCGCGGCTCCAGCTTCAGCTTGGGCCGCCCCGACGTGTCTGCTGCACAACACACCGCGCCTCACCTCACTATCGGCCCCCCCACCCTGGCACGCCCAGTGCGGGGGGGGGGGGGGCGATATCGTCAGACATATATCTGTAGCTAGTAACTTATTTAAAAGTGTCCCACTTTAAAAATGATAAAAAAAAATGCTATGTTGGAAAAATGAAGTTCCTCCATTATCTACTGCTAAAAGTATGTTGACAGATCGTTAGCCAAACTGCATGCATTAGGTGACATTTTGTGAATATGAAGTTAAGGGGATATGGGAAATTTATTACTTCAGTGTGTACACTGTGAAATACTTTTTTAACCTGAGAGAAGTCAAGAGTTCAGAGTCATGGGTATCCTAATTAGAGCTTGATACTTTTATAAATATATGGCTTTTAAACGCAACTTTGTAATGAACGCTATGTTAAGAACATAGAGTATTTATTTGTGTATACACATAAAGTATTTTGTATTTTTTTGTAGGATCGAAATAATAATATCCCCACATACAGTCATCCGAGTCCAAATTAGATAAAGCCTGTACTATGATAACGAGATAGCTGATTAACATACTTATATTTCGAAACATGTACATATTTTAGATAATTACACACCTAAACGCAGGCCAAATGTTCGTGTCCATCACACAAATATTTATCCTGGATGGGAACCTCTGGGTCAGTAGGCAGGATCATTCGGTAGTTGGTAATAACTATAATGAATACCTGGGCGTGAGGGAGGCATATCTTCGAAGTTCCGTTGGCGCGGAGGGCGCGGCTGCGGCGCGGCTGACGAGCGGCCCATGCGCCCCCACTCCTGCGCGCCCCCCGCCCCGCGCGGCTCCTCCGACGCCCCTCGCGACGAGCGCCCCCCGCCCTCGCCCCGCCCCTCACCTCCCCACCGCTCGCCGCCACCTCCTCGCTCCCGATCTGCAACGTTGCACCGAGACACTGTTACTGTTTGTTGTGTGTTGTGTGTTACTGTTTACTGTTACTACTTAAACCTTGTGATACCAGATTAAGAACATAGCGTCATCCCTGTTCAGAGAAGTAGCGCCGGATGGTAGTCTTGAAAGCCCATGTTGAAAACAGTAAAAACAAATTTTGTTACATATTATTGTGAAAGGATTAGGAAAAGCGTATTTAAAAATATTGTTGGTTAAATTTGGTTTTTCCAATCTCACCAAGTGAACGCAGCAAAAAGCTCATGGAAACATGACGCGATACACCGATGCATTAGTAAGCGGGAATGTTAGTGAGTCAACTAGCACGTTCTTTGCCCTAAATGGGCACAAATAAACACGTAACTCTTGTTAGGTGAAAAGACATAAACCAGGTAATAAGTAGCAATACACCCAAACTTTCCCGATTTAAATGAAATACCTGTTATTGACTGTATGTTACAGACAAAAGTATTTTTGGTAAAAATATGGATTAGTATAGAATCCAATAAAATTTACCGACACAATATTTACAACAAAAAACTGCTTAGGCGCACAAAACTATTGTACACAAAATAATACTTTTATTTGAACATAAAATGCATTAAAAAGAACTCATTAGTTCCACAGCACAAATGACAAGCTGCCCAATGAAACCCGTTAATTTATAATTTTACTTGTTCGTCTGGTCCATCAGTGGTCTAGTCCTGGAATGTTCGAATGGTTAGTAATGAGGATGGTGTTACCATGAGGGATCCCTCCACCCGGAAAGCGCGGCGCACGTCGGTCGAGCCCATCGAAGTGGTCGTACGTACCACGTCCGCCGCCGCCCCCGCCGCCACCTCCACCGCCGCCTTCCCGTCTGAAGCCGCCACCGCCGCCACCCACACGACCGTCTCGCCGACCGCGATCGAAACCACCTCTGCAATTTACAGATAATAATAATATTCCGGGCATTTATAAATATAACATTACATACATCAGGCGCTCATAGCCCAGTTGCACTCGGTGATTAGAAACAATTACCGAGGGTATGACTGCAATGACTGCGCGGTCAGTACCTGGATGGATGACCGCTTGTGGCATGTTACCATGAGCGATACATATGTACACTTATTTTGTAAATACATACAAACTTCTTCTTTCAAAAGATCTACATTTTTATGGTACTAGTGGCCTGTGGTTTGTACAGTCAATTCACAAAGTCATGTCACAATCGTAAGTTTATTACAATAGTTTCTCTTCTAATATCATTCTGTAGATTCTTTGAGAGTACAATGGTCACCAACAAAAATTACACTAATTTATCTACTTTCTCATAATTATGCTTTGAAACTGTTTGTGAATAAAGCATGTAATATATACATAATATGGTCCACTTTTAACATAAAACTTGAGATATTCTTGGTACAAGTATACCGAAGCATAAAAAATTGGATAATTAATTAACATTCATTAGTAAGGCAGGTCTAGGTTTTTATAAAAAAAAAGTCAAATAGTTAGCACATACTTTTTAAAAGAACTTTCTTGTTCAAACATAAAAAGATATATGGACAAACTGCAAAACGACAACCTGTACTTTTTTCTTAACAACTGCAGAGATGAATTTTTTTGAAGTAAGATCAATTTGATATGATATAAAAAAAGTATGTAACTGGGTTAACATTTACTAGCAGAAATGATTTAATAGTAACATCATAACTTTAAACTTTAAAAACTTTTTTAGACATTTCAATTAGTTACATTTTACATGAGCTATTTGCTCCAAAACTACATTGCACGACCCTACCGCTACACTACACAAAACTGAAGTCATCTTACCTGTCATTTCTCTTCTCTTCAGCAACATCAATTTTTATTATATTACCATCCACATCGAGGATTCCACTCATTTCAATGGCTTTTACCAAATCTTCAAGATATTCAAACTCTACATAGCAGTAACCTTTAAACTTGTCCGTCTCTTTATCCATAATCAATCTCACATTTTTAATTGCTAGATTCTGTAAACAGAAATGTTACTATTATTTGCAATTCAATTTGTCATATAAAACATTTGACATTCCAATAACATTAGAAGATTGCTACACTTCAACTTGCAAACAGGGTTGATAGAAATCATGATCTTTTTAAAAAAAACAATATTCAGAATATTTTGATTTAAGTCAGATTTTTTTTGTTTTTTTTTACTTTCTTGTCTATTTTTACTTAAATGGTCCTTTATTAATTAAACGAAAGCAATGCATTTTGATTTAATTAATTATTAATACAATTAAAAGGTTATTCAACAAGTTCTATTAAATTCAACAATTTAAAAATCAGTAGTGTGAAAAAAATAAAGGAAAGTAAAAACTTGGCTACTCATTAAAGTATTCTAATTCTTTTTTTTTATGTAATAGGGGGCAAACGAGCAGACGTATCGCCTGATGGTAAGCGTTTACCGCCGCCCATGGACACCCGTAACACCAGAGGCGTCACAAGTGCGTTGCCGTCCTTGGGGGATGGGGAGAGGGATGAGGGAAAGGGTTGGATTATGGGCCTCCAGTATCCTCACTCACTCGGTGAAACACAGCGCAGGCGCTGTTTCACACAGTTTTTCTGTGAGGCCGAGGTATAACTCTGGTTGAGCCGGCCCATGCATGCCGAAGTGTGGCTCTTCCACTGTCTAAATGTAAATTCCAGATAAGTACATTATCTGTAATAGGATACTTATTGCTTAGCATTGAGCTTGAATAGCATAGATGAAATGATTTCTGAAATATTTGAAAATTTTTAGAACATGTTCCGTAACATTTTTAATCCTGGAACTGTATTGGTAATCGGTGGCTCGCATGGCATTGTGCACATAGCATTTGGAATCCTGGAAATGTGTTGGTAATTGTTCTGTCTGGGGGAAGTCCCTAGGCAATTTTCATCCAATTATTATAGGTTTTAAAAAAACATTTGATTAGAATCATGATTTCAAACACTGATTAAAATCATGTGATTTAATTTGTATCAACCCTGCTCGCAAATGTCTTTATAAGTCATTCTTCAATGAGGTTTTATTCACTTCATGTGTGTTGTGGCATAGTGATTCTTTAACAAAATAAAACAATTTTAACAAAGAAAAATTTGGTTATACGGGATTGTCTTTCCCTGGACTTCTTGAAGACTAAATAGCATGGTAAAGATATTATCTAAAGCATACTTATACAGCATGTTATAGCTTTATCTTTTTAAATAAAAATTAATATGTAAATGTGTTGCTAAGCACAAAACTCAAGACAACTAATTTATGTATATTATTTTTATTATATATAATTTATGTTTATTATTCTTGTTGATACAAAAACATAAAAATTGTGAGGTAAAAAGTTAAAATAACACTTATTTAGCTTTGATATTAGACTGCAACATGCCAATAACTTTTAACAGAACTCAGTCTCGGGTCGGGCAGCTAGTTCTCAATATGAACTATAGACTAAGATAGTATTAGAATACTGTCAAGTAAATTAGGTGCTAATTTTATTAGCTTGAAATTCATCACAGGTTATCAGCCATGAGGTAATATCAGTTAATTTTATATTAAAATTAATACTTGTATATTAATTCATCACTAATCAAAGACTATGTATTATAAAAGTAAATGACTATCATATTTGTTGTCAATATATTGCGAATATTTATGAATTGCAATACATACATTTAATCTTGACACTAAAACGACTACTCCTCTTAAGTTAGCTATATCTTATGAGAGAGGACACAAACACAATTAGTGATTACACCCACCAATCACAAATAAGACACATAGTTAACGATCAACACGGCTATTAGTAATATATGTAAATTAATCTATCAAAACAGCAAGACCAAGGTTTTGGGAGGGTAGACCACTACTTACAGGAAAGATCCTATTGATATCCCCCTGAATAATTCCTGAGGGTAAGTTTCCAATGTATGCCTTGTAAGGGGGTTCGGAGGGAAGGGGTCGGCCCCCAACAGTTCTTCTGCCGCCACCATAATCCCTGAAATAAGCACCACAACCGTAGGTAATTCATAACCTATAAACTATAAATGTAATCCGTGAAGCCAAAACGAAATGGTCACGGATACGTCCCAGGGTCAGATAACATGGAATCAACAGATATAACTTTAGAAGCTTGGGTATAAATGCTATTTTCATTCAATGTTATCGGATAGCAAAACATGATCATTTTTTAGATATAAATCGTTATATATTATCACATTAGTAAAATCGTGATCTTAAATAGTTAACGCGCACAGTACTGTGAAATAAAAACCGATTGTTGCAGTAATTTCCAATAAATACCTGGGATTAACATCATTATATCCACTTCGACCTGCCATGTTTAGAAACATGGAACACTGACTACTGAAGGCGCGCGCATCAAGTTTTGGAAACGACGGAAATCATTTTTTTTGGTGTTTCAACACCTGAGAATAAAAATGGCGGAGGAAATTCCGTAATTTTTTTTGTTTTAAATTTCAATAAAGTGATAAAAAAAAATTTGTTTAATTCTTCAAGTTCATTAAAAACTTAACTAGCTATAGTTAAATAGGGAACTGAATAAAAGTAAACTAAATGGTGCTAATTTTTGAGTTAGTAGTTACTCAGCGATGTGACTTTTACTTTAATTGCATTTTAATTAAGTAATTATGGTAATATTTCAAGAGGTTCAAAATAAGTAAAAAAATTGCATTAAAAAGTAGTCATATATAAAGTTAGTAAAAGTTTACTGTCGTATCGAGTACGTTGTAGGAAAGTTTGAGTGACAAACGAGTATTATTGGTACTTAAGCAGATTATACGCATCATCATCATCATCATCAGCCTATCGCAGTCCACAACTGGACATAGGCCTCTCCAATTTCACGCCACTTAGTTCGATCTATGGCTTCTCGCATCCAAAACAAAATAACAAAATTTCATTTCCAAAATAACATTAGAAATATATAGTGGATGCAGCAACATCAATCTTCTCTCTACTACTTTTAGTAAAAGATTTGTGAAACTAATTTATTACATAAAAGCCTGAAAGAGATTACCGTTGTATTCGTTGAGCTATTGTTAACCTAGCTTTAAGTTATGTTCTTAGTTATCTGGTGTACAATAAAGCGATTTATTATTATTATTATTACTTCTAAGGTTATCTGGAAGAAATTGCCGTGAGTGATAAAACCGTCAATTGTTACTTAAACAATTTGTTACTTAACTTTTGATATGTTTTTTCATCATTTTATGTACACAATAAAGATATAAATGAATAAATATCCATCCTCATCACATTTATCAACATAAAGGGTTGATATATAGACAGTAAATTATTTTTACCTTTATTTGAACCTTATTACTCATCATCAGCTAAAAACAGACGTGAGTTTTGGAGCTTATTTTTGGGGAATTTATGGAGGTGGGCTTTGGGATTCACGCCTGGTGTGTTCGCGGGCCCGCCAAAAAGTCACTTCTGCGATTGGTTTAAAAAGACTAGAACCCAGAGCCGTAAAAACTAGTGATTGTTATTTCGTAACTTTTAAATTCATAAGTGTAGCTATCTTTCTATACTTACCTAAATTTATCTAATTTTTCATTAGTAAAAAGTCTAAATCAATTTGCATTGTAGTCCAGTATCGAGAGCCTGGGTTACCATACCCAGCACAGCGCTTAGTGTCACATTGTGGAAAGTGGAAAGACTGACTGATCCAGTGAACCGCTAGGAGTTTAAGTACTCTGTGGACTGAACTGAAGAAAGTTCTAGCTCTGACGTTTAGTTGTAATGTGCGTTCTGTACTGATCCATGTGCGATTGTTGTTATTAATGAGGGATTGTGATAACAAAATGGAAGAAGAGACTGTTCCTGAGCCTCTAAAGGAAATTAAAGTTACTTCATCTGTTTTAGAAGCATTTGATTTACTTAAAGCTCCAAAAGATGAAACGAAACTTATCGGCGGCAGTAAAATAATTTCGCAGTTAGCAGGGAGTGAGGTTAGAAATTTGTTTAGTTCTGTATAATTTTTAAAGTATAAGTAATTTTAGTTATAAATTGATTTTATCTACGAGATTTACGAATTTTTAGTATTAAAATGGTCTAGAATCTTCATTGTGAGTTAAATGTGAGTCAACATTAATGTCTTGTTTGTTTTAGAATGAAAAGGACTTAAAATATGTTCTTAAAAGGCTTGTCAGGAGTTTGGGCGCGAACGTACCAGATATGAGAACTGGTTATTTTGCAACTTTGGTAACATTATTATCAAAATTTGAGCAGGTGTCTGTTGCACAACTACTAGAACTTGTTAAGAAAGAACTTCATAGTAATGGATCTTCTAAAAGTGTAAGTATAAAGTTTAAATGTGTTATATTTTCTAAATAATAGTTTGGTAGAAGTCTATATGTTATGGATCCTGAAAGCTTTCTTTTCTATCAAGAATGTTAATGTTGTCTTGCCATAGTGGTTCAACTACCCACTGGGTTTGTTGATGGCTTACCAACCATTTAGGCGATTGGCATTACGTGGCCTTAATGGAATATCCTCTTCTCTAGTTCAGTCTCTACTTTTTTTATTAATAATACAGTTATGCTATATTTTGGTATATCTTTGGCTATTCTATGTCTTCTCAGAGTTTCACGGGAAAGTTCTGAAAAGATTTAAAAAGATTATTAACAGCAAAAGTTAAATTGATCTATTTATCTACCAAATGTCTTCAGTTCCTTCTTTTTGCCTATTTTTCCATACTGATGAAATACACATGGTGTGTTTCACATAACTGTGGTATGCATTAGGATCGGTCGAGGGTCATTTTTCATATTATTTAGATTTGTTATGAATTAATTATAATCTCTACTTTTGTTGTCAATTGAAAAGTCACTGATACATCTATCTGTTTTGTTTTAACTGCAAAACTTCTGAACCGATTTTAATGAAATTTGTCTTGCATATATTTTGATTCTTGGGGAAGGCCATAGGCTACTTTTTACAGATATAAAAAAATTTAAATATGGCCAGAGTCGCAGGAAAAGCTAATTCTTTAAATGTCCTTTAATGTAACTTAAATCCTTTTCAATTATTTTATTAGTCACTACTACTACCAAATTTGTTAGTTGTAAAAGATTGAAAATTAGAAAGAAACCTGCCTTTCCCTAACTGTAGGCAGAGTCAATAATCTTATTCATACTTGCCATTCATATTTTTTTTTTAGGAGGTTGGAGACGTAGCTCTTGGCCAGATCTTGGTCTGCAGTGCACTTTTTCGATCTGGCCGTATTTTGAAATGTTCAACTGAAGAACAGACTGAAGTTATACAGTTGCTCTTAGCTAGCAGCAAGAAAAAGTCTTATTTGAATACTGTAGCATACCTCTTACTGCTGGATTTTGTTAATGGGGTAAGTCATGATTCATTATTATCTTCTTAAAAAGTACGTGCCCATGCCTTAGTGAGCATGGTAAGTGACATATGCATTTTGGCCCTAGTTGGCATGAACATCTGTTGAAATCATTATATCTATCACAAATAGTTGAATCTTTGAAATCAGTTAACCCTGAGGACTGTGAAGGTCCTTTGCCAATCACTCTAACTAATATTTAGGTAAAGCTGGTTGAACTAGTAACCTAAATAATGAAGGAAGATGAGCATACATAATTTTTCTGGTAATGTTTTTGCTATTTTCCTTTCCGTCTTGATTAAGCAAATTTTTTATTTAGGTGGATCTGGATCAATTTGGAGAAGTCATCTGGCCTGTAATTAAGCCAGAGTTCAAGAAAGATATCAAGGAGCATACTCTGGACTCTTTATATTTTTTATTTGTCATCAGCTCAAAATTCCCTGATAAAGTCAAACTCAGAAAATTAATCGGTTCACCTGAAATTCTGTGTGAAGATAATATCCACACAGTCAGCGAGAAAATAATGGTATGTTACACTCACTAACTAATGATGAATATATAATGGATATACTTTGATGTATTACAATTTCTAATTATCTTACAGACTGGAATAGACTTTAATTCTGTTGGACATCCCATATACAACGAAATTGCAATTAAGATTGCGAATTCATCCCATCTACAGCTGTTTTGGACCTCTGGTATTGACAGCCAACTGCTCAAACACAATAGAAATAGGGAACTAGTTGCAGTCAACATATTGACCACCATACTCAACAATATACATGACAATTTTGAAGTTATACCTGAATTAATAAGCAAAAACTTCTTCAAATTATTTATGGATTGGTTTAAAGGACTTCAAACTGCTAGCAAAATCAGAAGCAAACGAGATAATGA
The DNA here is from genome assembly GCA_003709505.1 of Hyphantria cunea. Taxonomy (NCBI): domain Eukaryota; kingdom Metazoa; phylum Arthropoda; class Insecta; order Lepidoptera; family Erebidae; genus Hyphantria; species Hyphantria cunea. The sequence continues at coordinate 1,555,042 of PKRV01002418.1, forward strand.
GGACGACAATAAATTGATGATTAAGAAACAAAAAGAACTTCTTAATGCCTTAAGCAAAGCATTAAAATCAGAAAAAGTCAGCAATAAAGTAAGAGTTGATGTGCTTAAGAAATTGCTTTTCACACCAGGGGACATAAATTTTACAGAAATAACTGGTACAACTATTGTAAAATCCATTGTTTCTGATCTTAATGAAGAAGGTGTTAAGAAAATGGCTAAGTTGTTTAAAGGAGTTCTCTTAAACACTTCTAAAAAATCCATTAAAGAAGATGTTGAAAGAAATTGGTATAACAATGAGAGAGTTAAAGCTGCAGAGTTATTGTCTTACTTGGTAAGCCATGAGTCTGTCAAAGATGATACAGAATTTAAGTTAACATACATGAAATTGTTAATGTGCTTTGGATTCTTCAAAGTTGGTGGTGATGAAACTATCCCAATTAGCAGTGAACTATCAAGTATGTATTTGTATTTTGTTTAAAACATTCAGTTTTTTTTTACCAAAAAATGAATTATTCTCAATTAATTATTTGGTTCTCTTTCAGGTTCAATCAAATCATGTTTCTATCGCTGCTTCACTTCTCGATTTTCGAATGTTGACAATTTAGTCACAGTGTTATCATCATTGTGCAGCTTCATATGCAGTATTCTTCAAAAGGAACAGGTTCGAGCAAAGATAGAGAAACAATTTCCACAAGAAAACGTAGATTGTTGGGAAATGCTAATGGAAGTGTGTCAAAATATAGAAAAGAATGATGTAAAGTCTAAAGTTGATAACGTTTTTCTTATTTTACTGTATCAACTTGGGCTATTCTTATTTTCTGAACCTGTACATGTAAAAATTGCAAAAAGTTCAATAAAGGAACTCAAAAGCTGTTATGAGCATTACAGGAAGGGAAAAAAAAAGAAACCAAAACTAGTAACAGAAGCTGAACTCACAAGTGAACCAGAATGGATCGAAGTTTTGATTGAAGTACTACTGTCCATATTATCAGCAGAGTCAAGTGTTCTCAGATCTGTTGTGCAGTGTGTATTTAGACTATTATGGGAATATTTAACCCCTTCATCTATTGGTCAAATAGTGTCAGTGTTGGATCCTGAAAATGAGTCTAATCCTTTAACACATGATGACTCAGGATCTGAAAATGAAGATAATGATAGTGAAATGGACGAAAAAGAAGATGAGAGTGATGGCGCAGATAGTGACAAAGAAGAAGAGGATGAAGACAGTGATAGTCAAATGGAAGATGATGATGAAGAAGATTTAAAAACACCTGATCAGTTAAGGTTAGCTATACAGAAAGCTTTAGGATCTGCTGCCCCAGAATCAGACACTGAAAGTATTGATGCTGATGCAATTGATGAACAAGAGGGCAAGAAACTTGATGAAGCATTAGCTGAGGCTTTTAAACAGTTCCGCCAAGGTAAGGGAAAAAAAACGAAGAAAGATCGCAAGGATAAAAAAACGTTATCTGATTTCCGAGTCAGAGTTCTCGATCTTATTGATATTTATTTAGAAAAAGACCCTTCAATGGATATCTGCCTTGGAATGATTGCACCCCTCACTAGGTGCTTGGAATTCTGCATTCAAGATCAGTATACTGAATTAGAAAATAGAGTAAGAAAGACGATTAAAACCCTGACTAAAGTAAGGAAATTTTCCTCAGTTGAAGATGTTAATATTGAAGTTTTATGTGACTACTTGAAAGCAACTATTGATAAAGGTGCTAGATCCCACTTCTTGTTTCAAGCTCTCGGAGATGTGATAACCTTTTTTGCAACATTTATTATTCATTGTTCATTAAAAATTAAACACCCAAAATCACCGAAAAAATCTAAATCGGTACCTGATGCAAGTGGTCCTCTTATATTAATTTTAAAGGAATCACTCCAAAACTACTTCCAAAATCGTAATTGTATGCTACCCATCATTTTCTTCCACAACATCCTTCAGACAGAATGGAATGGCAGTTATGAATTAGTGCCAGTAATAATTGAAAATGTCTTTAACAATAGTGTGAGGCAGTTCCGACGTAATGAGGGTCTAGAGTTGATGGCGGGGTTCTACCGAGCATTGAAACGCAATAAACCAAATTCTGAAAAAGCTATCAATGACCTGCTGTCTTTAGAATCGAAATTTGAAAGTGCTTTAAAACAAATTAAAAGTGAAACAGAGTTCACAGTAAAAAATAATTTCATTACATCATTGAAAAAACTGATTAATACAATAAAATTATTCCACGAAAGTTGTAAAATACAGACTAATTTAGATTTTAAGGACATGCTCGAGATTGCTGGATCGTGTAAATGCTTAGTAAGCACTGACAATAAGCAAGTTAATGAAAAACATAATAAAAAAACAAAAAAGAACAAAAGGAAAAAAAAATTAGATGAGGTAAATGGTAATGCAGAACCACAGGTAAAAAAGAAGAAAACCAGTAAAATTGATTAAGATAGTATATTTATGTTTTATCAAAAAATTCATGAAATAAACTGTTTTAAATGTTCTTAATTTTTGTTTTTATACCTGTGTATATTATAACAAGTTTCAAAGAGAGAGTAGGTCGATTTATATTTATTATAATAAATATAAAAATAGATTGACAGCAACAGGACTTATTACTTTTGCATGTTATAATATCGATTGTTCAATAAGTGGGTTAGGTACCAACCACTGATAGCATCGTTTCCATGTCATAGCTTCAAAAGCTAGAGGTGTTAAACGATTCACACTCAATGTGCCTTATGTTGTGTCACGGTTATAGCAATAACGGTGGCTGGTATCAACAGTATCTGGGTATCTTTTTAGCACTGTATGTGGGAATATTGGGTGTAAAATTTTAATTTAGATAGAGCTAAGTATTGTCTTGGGCACAGTTATAAGAAGCGCTTTGTTCCAGTCATCTGGAAGCTCCTCCCGCATCCAGATCTTTCCGAAAGGTGTCAGTACCTTGACAGCGAAAGTTATTTCGGCTTTTAGCATACCCGCAGTCCTGAGGTCGAGGCCTTGAGCTTTTCCAGATTTGAGTGATAGAACTGTCTTCGCTATTTCTTCATATGCAGGAGGCTCGACGTTGATGTCAAGAGGCCTACGTGGTGGGTGTGTATATTGCGGTACATCTGGCACGGAAGGCCCCAGAAAGTTTTTACGCCTGCGTTCCAGATGTCACAATCAGCTGTCCATTCTTCGACTTCAGAGGCTTCTTGTGAAAACTGCTCTTTCCTGCTAGAGTTTTGGATGCTTTATACAACTCTCTCAGATTGCCAGAATTAGCAGTGAATTGGGCGTTATCAGCAATATCATTAGCCCATAGTCTTCTATCGGGATCGATCGATGTTGCCGTAGCCGCAGAGCCCTAATACGTTCCTCCCCGTCCAAACTAGATGGGTGACCGGGACGGCTCCGCGATCAATGACGACGCGATATCTCAGTTCCCGCTCTTGTTGCTAAGAGTCAAGGGCGGTGGATATGTTGGTGCCGAGTGGGTACGGTATTTATACTGTATGCCGTGTATACTTCTCCCCAAACCAGAGTTTGAGCGACTACGAGGTCTTCCTCATTAGCCTGGAGACCTCGATGCGGCGATTAGCCTCTGGGCAGGTCCTTGTGCTGGGGAACTTCAACGCAAAGTCAGCAGGGGGGCTCAATAGTGGACCTTTCGTTCGTTACCCCTGCTGTTGCCGCACGAGTAAGGAACTAGTGTGTCCTGAAAGCGGTTGAGGCACCCTTGGAATGATCCGATACACAGATGACTGTATATCCGATTCAGGCTCTCTCGTTCCAACCGGTTCTTCCGGCTTTCCGTGGTGGGCAGTTACCTAGCTCGACAGTGACCTACTAGACTGACTGCCCCGACTGAAGATGTCGACATTGGTGCTGGCCGTTTTCGCGATGCGATTCGGCAGATTTGCGATACGGTCATACTTCTATCTTAGGTCGTCGACCTCCACGGAAGGACTGGTGGTCCCCGGAGTTAGCGGATTTCCGTCCGGCCTGTACACGTCCTCGGAGTTCCTGCAGCCAGCGGCGACACCGCGGATACGGCAAAAGGGACCAGCTTCATGAGGAGTACCGCGAGGGGTGGCTCTGAGCCATTAGTCGCGCCGAAGATGCAAAGATAAAGTTAATGCTGGAGAGTCTCGATCGTAACCCCTGGGTTCGCCCATACCGTGCGGTGCGACAAAAGCTCCGCACGTCGGACTCCCTCCTTGCGGAGACTCTTCAGCCCAGCTTCCGGTAGGAAGTGGTCGAGGGCCTTTTTCCGCAGCAGGCTGAGCACACACCCCTGTCGATGGCCTACTCAGTCACAGACGACGGGGGCAGAGAGTAGGATATCCTACCGGTCAAGGAGACCGCTGTTCTTTGAATTCGTTTCAAGAACTTCGCCCCGGGCCGGAAGAGATATCATTTGAGAAATGGTCCGAGCCCTCGACCATATGTCGGACCATCTCAGGGGGTGTTGGAGGCTTCCTTGACTGCTGGATGAGCGGGAAGCTGGTCGTATTAAAGAAGCCGAGACGGCCTGCCAATTGGGTCCCACCCTCTAGGCCCATCGTGTTGCTGGACAAAGAGGCCAAATTTTTTGAGAGGGTACTCTCTGCCCACCTCGTCCGGCACCTCTTCGGAACGGAATCTTCTCGAAAAAGAACATGAGCGGCTGAAGAATCATTCTCAACCATTTTTTACTTTTAAGGATCTCTTAAAAGTAAAAGATTGTTGAGAATGACGAAACCATGAGATCGGACGTATTGTAAACTGTGTCACAAAGTCTCCCGGATCGTCAAAACAGCCTTCCGTTTCTCCTTAGACTATTTCTGAAGCAGTGGCCTTCAAATCATCCTTGAAGGCTACCCCACGTGCCGAGAATCACGAGAGGTAGTGCACAAATTTAGAAGTCATGATGACATAGAGCGAGGCCTTAACCCGTCGGTGTACAAGCTCGATGATCCTGTTAGCACAAGGGTGATACGCTGTTGTTCTGATGCGTTTCATGACGAATTGCAACAAGAGGCGGCGAAACCAGTCGGAATTAAAACTAGGTTCCCTGATAGGCAGTGATTATCGATGGCACGGTAAATCGGGGACTTCATTCGCAAGTGAAGGTTTCTGTTAATGCCTCAGCACTGATGGATCGTATGGACCAGGCCTCACGCCATCTAGTAGACCTATCAATGGCCGTTAGGCAATAACGATATTCGTTATTAACTGGTAAGGGCCCCACATTGTCAATATGGACGTGCCTGAAATGTCCAGATGGCAAGTCGAAATTAACGAGCGGAGCTGAGTTATGGCATGATACCTTGGAGTGTTAACAAGCTAGGCAAGTAGGTGTCTAATATAAAAAGCAGTCTTTGTTAACCGATAGTCACACATAACGTTCCGTTACGAAGCGGATGGTCACTCAGGCGCCAGGGTGTCTCAAATTTTGAAGCTTGTTGAAAAAGGCTTTTCAAAAGGAAGGGGTCAGGTACGGGTGGGGCTTTCCGGTAGGTGCATCGCAAATAATAGAGAGGCCAGTTTCAGGAACCAGAATGCTAATTAATTTTAGGCTGGAGGAGCCTTATCGACGTAGATCAGCCAACTCCTGATCTGTCAGTTGCAACGTAGCAAGGGCCTCTTAATGTTGTTGGAGGGCAATAGCGTTGACACGTAACATCGAGTCAGCAACCACATTGCCCTCTCCCCTGATGTACTAGATGTCAGTCGTGAACTGACTTATGAAGGACATCTGGTTCAGTTGAGCGGGCCGGAGCTTTTCTCGGCGCTGTACTAAAGTGTACAGTAATGGCTTATGATCCATAAGGACAGTCACGTGCTGGACTCAAGTATATGGCGGAAATGCTGGATACTGTCGTACACCGCCATGTTGTTGCAAGCAAGATTCCGATATGGACGCTAGGGGCATCGGTTAGCACTCCAAGGCGTGAACCACTTATGTTGTAGTTATAGTGGTATTGGACAAGCCCTTTTTGCAGGCGACCATATAAATGGCAGAATGGCATTGATAGACACTACGGCGTCTATTAGTATTTGCGTATTGCGTACTGGAGAAGTTAATATTCCCAGGAAACGACGCATGCCTTGAAATGTTTTCGGAAGGGGAGAACCCAAGATAGCTTGAATGCAATTCTGAGGTTAAGTGCTCGTCGAAATGCAACCTACCGTCGAGGATCAGGTTTAGATGCTTCATCTGGTCCCTGGGTACGAGGACCGAGTTGACCACTATGGAGACCCCGGGGGCGGACCACGACCGCGCCCATTAATATACAGGGCCTCCGACTTATCTAGGGCTCCCGTAAGCCCTGCGCCTCGATGCGCCCGACAACCAAAGAAACACCCCCGGTAGCCACGCACGCCGTCTGCTGGAAATGCGCCCCCCGGGCTGTGATCAAGGTTTCATCGGCGTAACAAATTACGTCCAGCCCGGGGGGATTTCATAAGAGTGATCCAAGGACAGACCTCTGCGGACCGCCGACTTGAGGCGCCATTTCGGTCCTACTACTTGGCGGTACGCTCCTCCTAGGTGCGACGTGCTTTTGGCGATGTCTTTAGAACGCCGTCACAGCCTCTTCGGTCACGGTCCTCAGGCGCATCTCGGCATAGACCATCGAACGTCCCTCTCGAAATCCAAATTGGGCGTCGGACAGGTCGGAGTCCCACCTCGCCAACAGATCAAGCGTCGCAAGTGGAACTGGATTGGTCTAACACTGTTAGGAGATCCTGATCGTGTCGCCAATATGCGCCCCATTGGAAGCCACAAAGAAAACGATAATTTCGATAATTTTCGTTTTCCTTATCTGTAGATAACTGTACTGTACTGTACAGTTGTAGATGAGGCGAAGAAGGTCGGAAAGACGTGGAGCAAGACGTAATCCGAAGTTCACGACCGAATGCGATGGCGGATTGCTGTAGACGCCCTCTACCCCATCTAAAGGACATAGGACCTTAAGTCAAGTAAGTCAAGTGATGCCTTGTGTTTGTATTGCACTACAACAGTCTGAGTCAATACCATCGCAGTTTAGTTTACTATAGATAATGTGAGCTTTCGATACTATAACTACTATCGACAATATTAACGTAAAACGTACTCTGGTCGTTAATACTATTTACAGCCATATTTTATGCTATCGATGTCTATGATGTGACGTCATTATCAACAGGTTATCGAAACTTGATAATCGACTACCAAACTTGGTCTAGCTGTTTGATCCTTACGATGTAACAGACACAAATTTTTGACTACCTACTTTACCTACCACAGACCTGTTTTATTTAATTTACAATAAAAGGTATTAGTAAGTTAGGCAATAACCTCTACTGTGTTGGGAATGATTTCATTCAATACTTGATGAATTAACGTAAATATTATATGAAAAAACGAGTTACGTACTAGATATCAAACGACATTCGATTTTGTAACACTGCTTTTAGAGGACAGGCTGAAAGACTTCTGGTGTTGGATTGAGAAGTGAAACAAGCCTGATTTGGAAGTCATGACGGTCTACAATTTTTTTTATGGGATAAGTGATTTTTAGAATGAAATCCTAAAGCGGATATGTACAGAAATTATTTAAATTGTTATAACGATATTTATGGGAACTTTATATCCTCTGGCGTGGTTTTAAGCCTGACTCAAGCCTATTTTCGCAGTATTATTCTTTTTTTTGTTTTTTTAGCAGTTGAGTCTAATTCTGATGATTACAAAATTTTCTACCGGATGATGGTCAAATTATATTTTTTGACATTTTATTTTCATGGCAACATTTTCACCGGAAACAAGCAATAACTCATATGTTTCACAACCTGCTCAAAACTCAGCCATCTTTTGTGGAAAAATCATTTGTTTCGTGTCTTCAGGGTAAATTTCACAATTGTAATTAATGTCAGAGCCACAGTCCTCGCTTTTATTAAAAAAGCAACTAGCTGGTAAGTCCTATCTTCATATTTCCGTTTAATTAGTGCCGACGACTACGCGATACGACTGTCCGACTCGTTTGAAGCAATCATTGACCTCAGCGGGTCGAATTTTGAGTATCTTTGTGGTTTGAATGATCTGATACGAAGTTTAAAAGTTTCTTTGTGTGAAACGTGCGTTAGTTCTTCTTGCTGCAATGCAATTAAGCTCTATATTACAAAATCAATATCCGCTGCGATGACAGGTGTTCGTGCCAAAGTCAAAGGAGTGAATTATCTATTTACAATTAAATTTACGCCTTACAATTTGTAAGTTTTATTGTTTATTGTAGTCATTGTTTCTAAATTGTCTTTAAAACTACGTCGTGTATCAAAATTGGCAGAAACGTTTATTTTGTGTTACAGAATTGAACAAAAATCCAGTAGAAGGCTTTTCTGCTGGGCTAATAGATGACAATGACATATATAGGTGGGAAGTCCTCATCATTGGTCCTCCAGACACGTTATAGTAAGTATACAATTATTATTCACCTTCAAACATGTAACCAACTTATGTTACTACTGAATGTTACTTCATGAATAAGCAAATCTTTATTTTTTTTCATCTATTATTTCTTTATAAGATTTTTACTTACATTCTAAATAAAATAGTATTGAATAACATTTGATGTCTTAATTTTTCAGTGAGGGTGGATTTTTCAAAGCACACTTACACTTTCCTAAGGAATACCCTCTAAGACCACCACGGATGAAATTTGTTACTGAAATATGGCATCCGAACAGTAAGTAAATGTCAGTTTTAATAATAGTAAATATAGATTTAAATTCACAAATATAAATAAAATGAAATAAAACTATCATTGTTAAAAAATGTGGTTAATTATTTATTTAATAGGAATATAACCATAGTAGTATTGGCTTATACATCCATACTAATGTTTAAATTCATAAGTAAGAAACTGACAGAAGTGGGCTATGCTAGTTTAAATTACTAACTCTGTATGTTAAAGTGCAAAACATCTGCATTAACTTTGATGAAATTTAGCATGTGAGTACTTTGTTTCTTGATTAAGAACAAATACTACATTTTACCACAATAACCATTATACACACAAGCTGAGCCATGAACAAAATATAATTCAACATAATAACATTGAGCCTAGATGTGACAGTAACCTGTACAGATCATGTTTTAATGCTTTCGTACCTAAATTCTCACAGAAGTAATTTTCTAAGTAATTTACTAGAATCTGTACTAGTATTCTTTATGCAAGGTTACCAAATAACTGTTAGTTAAATCTAGAAAGCCAGTGTTGCCATTTTTTTTAATCATAGGCAATAGCTTAGTACTAGATATACATATAATAAGTAGAGCCATAAGCTATGCCCATATACCAATCATAATTCCAATATTCTACATTCAATAAAACATTTTAATTCTGCTATGAAAGGTTAAAATGTCTAAAGGCAGGCAACTTTATTTAATAAAAAGTAATTAAAGATAAATCCTTTACTACTACTCTACTCTACTACTCTACTACTACTGCTTGCATACAGTAAGACTCTGGAACGATTTACCTGAAACGATCCATCACGCTAAAATCTTGCCTGTATTTAAAAAGTTAGTGAAGGATTATTATCTTTGATTATAATACCTTGTTTATATTATATATATATATATATTAAGTTTGCGTATGTATTTATGTATATGTATGTATATATGAGTAGTATGAGTAGATGTGTATTTATATATGAATGTTGAATATTTTGAATTTGGTGTATTTTTTTTTGTAAATATTCACATTTGAACAGATCTGAGATTTGTGCACCCTACTACTAGGACCCTTATTAATGTCACCAAATTATCCGTATAAAGGTTGTCTGTAAGAGAACGCCATGAGCGATAAGACCGCCGATTGTCACTTTTGTATGTTGTAATTCTTTTTTTTTCTATCTGTTAAGTGTGTACTATAAAGATAAATAAATAAATAAATAAAAATAAATAATTGTATAAGTACAATTTCACTAAACATAAAGTACTAGCTTTTGCCTGCAGATCTGCCTGCATTTATGTTGGTTATTGTGGTAAATAACCTATGTCTTTTCTCAAGAATCAAAGTATCTCCATACCCGAGTAACTTTTGCATTTATAATATTCATCATCAACAACCCATAATGTCCCACTGCTGGGCTCCGGTCTCCTGTCAGGAAAGGGTTAAGGCCATATTATAATATTAGTATAATTAAAAGGAAACTTTATCAACATTTGTGTGCAATAGTAAATGAAACATACAAGATTATTAGAATATTGATAAATCGAAAAACATCTTACGATTTTCAAAACAATTATATCTTTAGTACTTTTATAAATATTTAGTAATACATTTTTTTCCCTTATTTTTTCCAGTTTTTTAGTTATTGTGTAATAATAGGTATTGCATAATGATATTATGAAACAAAATAAATCTTACAGCTTTGCCCAAAAATTACATTATTCACACATCTCAATTCTTAGAAGTATTTTCATAATAAATAAAACAATAAAAAGTTCATCAATAAATAAATTAATATTTAAATAAACATTTCGGCAATCTAATACACAACAACATCCCAGGCTAAGCAGGGCTTGTGTTATGGGTACTAGATAACTGATATCAATAACATATATATTTTTTTTTATGAATGCATTCTTATTATACATAGAGAAAACACCCAAACTCCGAAACAAATATTTGCAGATCATAGAAACATTTGGTTCAACCTGGAAAACGAACCTGAGACATCAATCACAGCAGTCGCATATGCTATCACTGCACCATCAAGCCAGTAAATTTCTATTAGGAGTATTTTATTCATACTATTTCATCATTATCAACATAGCTCTTGATTTGCTGAACATAGGTCTCACCATAGAAAGGAGGTATTGGTCTACTAAACCACACTAGTCGGGTGCATTTGATATAGGTAGTTTGGGTCAAGTTTTCATCTCTTTGCAATGTTGTCCTGCTGTCATACTATTTACCAAACTTAATAAGTAAGTCATGATGCACACAATATACAGACATGCATTATCTTACCTCTTGTTTTAGAATATCATTTATAAAGATCAGCGGAACTGTTTCTTTTGGTTTACTGTTACTTGTTTAGTTTCTTTATTACATAATTCTATTTAAGAATATGTAAAACAAACACTTTCAACCCCTTTTTACAACATTATGTGAACCAAGTAGTATGAAATTTGGCACAGGTAAAGTTTATGTGGAGACAGAGTTCTGGGTACTAAAAATCCAAAAAGAAATTACTGTCTGATGTACAGACCTAATTTTTTGTTTACACCTTATAAAAAATGTCTAGCTATGGCTTTTTGGAGGGGATGTAACGACTCACTCACGGTATACACGTACTTTTAGCTTTAATATGTTATACCAATAAATATTAGGCATGATACGAGCCTTTTTCATAACATAGTTATAGTGTATTATTCTACTACTAAGTTAACGATTACATTGTTATGTCAAGAACAGTGCGTAAAATCCGCATTTATATAATTTGTGCAATTACAGTTGAAAAGAACGGAGATGTGTGCATATCTATACTTCATGAACCCGGAGATGACAAATGGGGTTATGAAAAAGCATCAGAAAGGTGGTTACCAGTTCACACAGTTGAGACCATTCTTATAAGTGTTATTTCAATGCTGGCAGATCCAAACGATGAGAGCCCTGCTAATGTTGACGCTGCGGTAAGTCATGGTTATGAGTTTCTATTTTTATTTCTCCAATGTCTTTTTGATTTAGATTAAATGGATGGCTGGGTGTTAGATAGTAAACTTTAAAGGGCATCATTGAAGGACTTACGGTACGTTTCCGTCGCCCAAAGAATTTCAACGTTTTTTTAATTTATAAAAATAAATAAAATCGAAGTATCTATTTTTAATTTTAAATTAACAGCTTTTTACTAAATGCGTATGAACGTGTCTACGATACTTACATCAAAAAAATCTAGTTTTTGAACAATAAACCTGTTTTGGCTTATCTCTGAAACTGCTGGACAGATTTTGACAGGATGTTTACTGTCGGATAGCTAATGTTATGAGGAGTAAACTTGGCATCTTTTCTTTTACAGAAAAGTAAGTTACGCGAAATTAATTTTAATGAAATAGATAACAATATCTGATTCAAAAGCAACATGGTAGTTAAATATAAATTTTGCTGCCACAGCATGACACCAGAAATTTTTGACATTGTCTAACTGCAGCCTTAGGGCTTTTATGAAGCCCTTAAGTATCTAACAATGTTAAAAATGTATATAAAAAAGGCGGTCATACTCATTTTTAGCGCATCCCTAAAACTAACCTAGGATAGTATTTTCGTTTTTACATGCTTCTTTATTGAAATTTATTCAAACGATTGGTAGCGGAATCCCCCATGATTGATACTTAGTAAGGCTCACCTTGAGACTTACAAAGTAAAATAGCGGTGCGCCTAATGGTCATAATGTCTTTAGCTCCCTTCTGGTTACCGAAAACCTGTGAGGTAGAAAGCGAGCATGTCTGGATAGAATAACACTTAATATATCAAATCAACAACCCATAATGTCCCACTGCTGGGCTCGGGTCTCCTCTCAGGAGAGGGTTAAGGCCATACGTCCCCACGCTGGCCAAGTGCGGGTTGGGGACTTAATATATAACTCCACGTTAATAAGCCCACTCACTCGAAATGTTAAAAATAAAAATTGTCTTTTTATATTCAACTAGCTGTAGCTCTCCCAAGCTTTGCTGTGACATATTGCGACTGCAAAAAAATAAATATAAACCATACTTTATAGAGTATGGTTTATATTTATTTTTTATGAGCTCAATTGGTGGAGATCTATTAAGTATTTAAGGCAAACACAAACCAAAATTAACATTTTATTTATAATAAGCCATCCATGGTATTTACCCTCGGTTTTTGTTGCTTTAGAATCGGGTATTTTACCCGACCTAAGAAGTTACTTCTATTTGGGTAAGGTAGGAAATAAAATTAAGATATTTTTTTCTTAAATAAATGTAACCTGAGCATACTCCTTATAATAGCTATCTGCCAGTATCAAGCCAGTCAAAAACGGTCCAACCATTTCAACAAATGTACAAATACATAAAAATATAAAGAAATCTACAACTAGTGTACACTTTCACATGTATTTTGTGAGAAGCTGTTAATTTGATATTACAAAAAGACATTTAAATTTCATTTCTTTATTTTTTTAAATTTGTTTCGGTACAAAACAACCATTAACATATAGCAATTTAAAAGTATATTAAAAAAAAACAAGGCATGCCCAAGAAAGATAATTTACAAAAAAAAAGTGATGTCATTTTCTTGTTCAATCATAATAAAATTTGGCCATGTCATTGCTGTATAGATGTCGCTTTCTATTAGTGAAAGAATTATCGGGATCGGATCAGTACTTCTGAAGATTACCCACCTACAAACATAAACAAAGTTAAAACTCTTCCTCTTTATAGTATTATTTTATTATAGATGATCTATTTTATTATTAAATACAGTTTCTATGTATGTACCGTTTGATACAAATTTGAATTGCAAAATTGTTAGTCAGTGTTATTACATTTCTTGTTCAGTATTTAAAAATCTAGTATTATTTTTCTCATAATGATCAAATTGTGGGATTATAATTATATCGTTATTATCTTTATGCATGTCTGTTCTTAATGATTAAGTATTAATTTGTGTATTTGAAAGCTGTATATAGTGTATAATTACAATAGTTATATATAGTGGTGATGTTATGGATATATAATTTTGGATATGAATATGGAAATGTAAATATTCGTTACTTTTGGTTATCTTATCAGATAAAGATATATTTTTTTAAGAAATTGCAATAGAACGAAATAATATGAATAAATTACAATCCACGTCATGATTACACAATAAAAACCTATGACTTTTCTCTTTTAAACATTGCTCTAAATTATTGGAAAGTATTTCGGTTACGGATATACTTGCCCGTACGGTTGGCCTAGTGGTTTAAGGGGTCGCCACACCTTTTTCTACTGCGATTAGTGTTGTGGGTTTAAACCCTATATAAAACATCTCTTTGTGTTATCCGCAAATTGTTTTTCTGAGTCTGGGTGTTCTTTGTGGCCGTTTCATGCATATTTAAAAACTCCTCCGCGACATAAGATGTAAATCACTAAATGGGAAGTCATCTTTAAAAACAAAAAGAAAATGGTCTTTATTTCGAATATCCCATAGTTTCTATTACAACCACTGTCTCCATAACATCACTAATGGATATTCTTATTTAAATATGTGTTTTTGTGAAAATATGTAGTTTTGTTCATGACTAGATTATAGTTGCATATAGATTGTCTTAGTTTTGTAGTTTTTTTGTTTAATTTTTATTTCTATATTTTGGTTTCATATGTAATTATGATCATTCTCATATTTAAATTGTTTGCATTCACAGAAAGAATGGAGAGAGCGATATTCGGATTTCAAAAAGAAAGTTGCGAGATGTGTTAGGAAAAGTCAAGAAGATTGCTTTTAGGAGTGAGAGGGAATTTAGATCACAAAATATTATCATTGGACAAGGGCCACCAGACACAACTGTACCAAACAAAGCAAACCGCATTGAACCGTTATTTCACGCTAGGTCGCTGCATGCACCGACTCGTCTCACGACAAGATCTGCGCTTATGCGCTCGACAATAGTCGATGAGTGCTCATTCTGTTTCTTTTTACAGAAAGAATGGAGAGAATCATATTCGGAGTTTAAAAGGAAAGTAGCACAGTGTGTGAGAAAGAGCCAAGAGGATTGTTCCTAATTACAGTGCCCTTTTTATTAATTTAGTTGGATAGTGAGTGTTTGGTGATGCAGTTAGGACGTTGAGAGCAGGCTCCGGCATGGCTCATAGTGCAGGCCCTCCCCACCCGGGCTCCCAGAGACAATATTGAAATTGATTTAAAATAAATACTTATTGTAATTAAATGGTATCGCTGCCGTATTTTATAAATAATAAATTAAAATAGATCCAAGGTCTTTTTCATCTTTTTTAAGACATGCTATTGTTATTATAATGAAATATGTATGGTAATTTTTTATAGAAAAATAAATCTGCATTTTGTTCGATTTACTATGAAACAAGTTTGATCTCTGTATAGTAGAAACCAAATCTGAAGTAATTTTAAACAATCATTATTTATTACGTGTCGCGACTCGCTAATGTATATCACTAAGAAGCTAGCAAAATTGTTGAAAGGTTGTTATATGGGGTAACACTTATATTTTGCGTGTAAATTCTTGGTTACCGATTTATGCGATACATATTGGTACTTTTTATAATGTTACTTCTCAGACTACAATTTTATTCTAGTTCTATTTTTAGTAGTAAATTTAATACTTAATTATAATTTTTACTGAATAAATATAAGTTTTTGTAAACTTATCATTGTATCGATTCCACCCTGCCCTAAATGCATATATCAAAATGGCACAGGTTTACAGGTTGGTTGCTTTTATACATTATGTATAACTTGCAAACATGATAAGTCAACGAATCAACTCTACCTTGATCGTTTATTGCTCAATAGATACAATGTAATACATGTTTATCTTTTGACATGATTTGTTTTTGTTGTTTATAATTGTACATTATATTTTAATACTGTCAATTATGTTTTTGTATAATTAGCAAACAGCTTTGTTACTATTTTGGATGTGGAAATTATAAAATAATAGCTATAATGATGGTATATAAACCCCTCGCATTCATTCTTAATATCATCGAACATTAATTTGTGACGTGTGTATAATACTTTTCCCTGTGTATGTATATTTTTTGCTATAAAATCATAATGCAGTGATAATGTTATTTAATTTATTATAAGAATAATACCTTTCGAATGATCCTTTAATTTAGACTAGATTAGATAGACAAGGCATAGAGAAAGGGTTCGAATTAAATAAAATAATATTAGGATATACATCACGATTATTTAATAATTTAGAATGATAAATGTAAGTGGTTTGCGGTAATAGATACAGTTTGATTTTCAGCCAAGTGACAGAAATTTGTGTTTTCGATATTTGTCAAGTGCTAAGTATACTAAGTTGTATTACTTCGGTGACGTACTTTAGATAGATAGAAGATAGAAAACTCTTTATTTGTACACCGTAATACAGATATAAAAGAAAGTACAGACAACGAGAAATGTATAATATACAAAGGGCGGCCTTACTGCCGAAAGCAATCTCTTCCAGGCAACCTTAGTTCATAAACACAGTTTGCTTACTCGAAGCTGTCCTCATAGTCCTACGCTAGGCGGGTGGTCCCAGTTAGTTTACCTGTGCTGACCGGAGCCGATTGAGATACTCATCGAAGTAACCATTTCTTAAATGACTGCCTGAATTATTGAGTGCCTCGGTGGCGTAGCGGTAGCGTATGCGACTGCTGTTACTGAGGTCTTGGGTCCAATTCCCGGGTCGGATCAAATAGACATAGATAGATAGAAAACTCTTTATCTGTACACCCTAATACAGATATATAAAAAAAGTACAGAAAATGACAAATGTATAATGTACAAAGGGCGGCCTTATTGCTGAAGCAATCTCTTCCAGGCAACCTGCAAATATTTGATTAGGAGTTTGGGTGTTTTCTATGTATTTATTTACAAAAAAAGTATATAAGTATTATATCAGTCGTCAAGTACCCATAATACAAGCTCTGCTTAGTTTGGGACTAGACGGCGTTGGTTGTTGATTTATTAAATGGTACTAAATGTTTGTTAGCTGGCATTAATATGACTCGTTGCAACTAAACAGGCCAAAGAACCTGAAGAAGTTATATGATGCTATTAAAAAAAATAACTGTGAAATAAATAATTATCGTTTAATCTTATCAAAATATAAATTATTTTTTTGGAAAATTGCATAGGTATTTATAGTGGTAAGCAGGCATTGGTGGTAATTCTGTTGTTGTCATCACTAAACTAATATTTATTGTTTGATTATATACTTTAATTCCATCTGTTTACAGTCCATTTTTTGATATCTCACATTTCACTTCTCACTGTGTTTAGTTGAGTGCCAAATTAACGTTAATCAGAGACACGCTTGTTTATTATTTGAAAAAGTAAAATTTATTTTGCGTAATCCAAATCTGTTAAATGACTCAACTTAGGTCATAATTTTTCTTTTGCTATTCTTGTGTTCAACGTGTAAAGCGTGTAACGTAAAACTTGACAGGTCGCACTAACCTTAGACGTCGTATAAACGCATGCCGATTAAATTACGTAATTACATTTTATAATTTTTAAATTAAGAGTTAAGTTATTTTACTAATAAAGAAACGTACTTTGGATCAAATTTTAGTTGGTACTGAACAAAATTTAATAAATGCTGAGATGTCAAATATCAAAAAATAGACTGTAAGCGCATGAGAATAAAGTATATAATTCAACAACACTGTGATAACAATAGAATTACCGCCATTGTCTTTTCCATGTACGGACTGATTTGAGTGTTAAATAACTTGTCAATAAATTATAACTAGGATTAAAACGGATAGGCCGATTATTTCGTATATAGTAATATATACGAAATAATCGGCCGATCCGTTATGATGCCAGACGCGCACATGTAATACGACGTAAAGTATTCTATGGCTCGGTAAACGTAGTGTAGGACGTCCACAAGCCAGGTGGAGCGATGATTTGCGCAAGACGGCTGGCAGGAGCTGGATGCGAGAAGCCATAGATCAAACTAAGTGGCGTGAAATTGGAGAGGCCTATGTCCAGCAGTGGACTGCGATAGGCTGATGATGTATTCTATGGCGAGGTGCTATCGTTAAAATTGAAAATAGCACCAAGTCCACTGCAGAAATATTGTGACTTTACAGATTACTTCCTTATCTCCAGCGGATGGTAACTAAACGGAAATAAAACGACACAGGAATGTGGCCATACTTTAACGAACGGGGCATCTATTTACTCAAATCATAATGCTGATATCATATCTCAGTCACTATCAGAATTCTCTGCTAACACTGAACCCACTATACTTCTTGGATCAAATGTACTTTCAAAGCATCTTTTAAATACTGATTTGATGGTTAATTTTGAAGTAGGCGAAGCTGGTATATTATCACAATCCATCGAATCTACTTTACTCGTATCCTTACCGTTGGCAATAGGATTATTAATACTATCATTTAATTCATCATTCATAACAATATCTTCGGGTATATCTACAAAATTAAACAAATGTGAATCTTCATCTAAACACTTAGAAATATCTACATCTAAATGAGGTTTCTTTTTAGCAGAACCTCCAGTACTGGAAGCATCTTTTCTTTTATTTCTTTCCACAGTTGTATTCTGGGTTGACGTTGCTTGCGTTGCACTGTCGGGTTTGGTTGTGGCTAACACAAAGTGTGCTTCAAATGTTGTTCCGTTATGAACAATGAATACTGCAGGTCTTCCAGTTGTCTCAAAATGTACTTGCAGAGGTAAGTTAAGGGCTTCTGCAAAAGCTAATAAGGCTCTAAATTCTTTAAGTGAGAAGGTTATTATAGTTTCTGCTCCAATAGTGTAGCTATCAAATTCAGTAGGCTTTAGGGTTATCTGCGTCCTTATAATCTTGGTAAGATCCATGCTACAGTCAATGTAGTTGCGTAGGATGAGGGAGTTCGGACTCGCTTCTACTGTTACTTGGTCGTCTGAGCTTTGGAAGTTATTCAGAGCCTCAGCCAATATCCTTTGTGGTGATGTTATTCTGAAATATAACATGTAAAAAGTTACTTTTTTGTATACATAGGGCAAACAAGCATCTGTTATGGGGCCATCCACTAATTACACAAGGCATTTAGAGGGTGGGGAGGAAAAAATATTATGTGAGATTACTAGGGGATGGGGTTAAATCCTAACTAATCTTCCATTTTTTTATGTTTGTTTATTAGCAATGTACAGTCACTAGTCGTTGCCTGCCTTTTAGGCAAAGCAAAATCTAACATAAGTGAATCAGACAACAATAATTCAATGAGGTTCTTATCACAATTCCATATCTGTAATATAATCATTTGGTCAACCTAATCTATTTATCTAAGATAGACCATAATATTTTACATCATCATTCATCATTATCAGCCCCTTGTAGCTTGGCTGTGTGTTCCACTGCTGGACATAGGCCAGTCTCAAAGAATACAACAAAGCTCGGTCTGTTGCTTTTTGCATCCTGTCGCTGCCAGCCCTCTTATGCAAGTTGTCCGGCCACCTAGCCAGAGGGTGTCCCACACTATGTTGCCACTATGCAGAACTGACAATGATAGATATTTACATTTTCTCCTGTTTTAATTAGATATTGGCTATTGAAAAAGGCCATAAAGTTGCTTACTACATAAGAGCACTGCAATGAAAAGGAAAACTTAACACAAACTTGTGTGGCCAGTGTCATAGTAAGCCAGAATGACTTTTATAAGGAGACCTATGTACGGCAATGCAATGTTTATCAAGTGCTGATGATTATTGTTGAAAAAAGATCACATTGTTGGTCACCATTTGTAATTTTTTTGTTGTTTAGTATACAAGTTTTGAGGCGAGGCGCTCATAGCCCAGTTGCACTCAGTGATTATAAACAATTAACGAGGGTAAGCAACAACGGCGCGGTCAGTACTTGGATGGGTGACCGCTGGTGGCATACTACCAAGAGTTCTCCATGATTTGGAGGTCACGTTAAGCAGTTGGTCCCGGTTGTTATTTATAGGCGGCTTAAAAACATCCAATGGCAAGATACGTGGCCACAACATATTCTTGCCAGTCCCCAAACCGCACTTGGCAAGCGTGGGGACGTATGGCCTTAACCCTCTCCTGAGAGGAGGCCCGAGCCCAGCAGTGGGATATTATGGGTTGTTGATGACGATAGTAGTTTAAAAGTTGATTTATACTTTTTATTTTCATAATATTTTAATAATAGCTGGAGTAGTGTTCTTTACCTGTTTGGCACACTGTCCTTAGTGTAAACAGCTTGCATTGCTTTACAGTCCAATATAGATACAAAATGTGTCTTCACAATGCCGTGTCGGCATTTCAATTGGAATATTAACTTACAGGCTTCGGGATCAAGTTTGATTTCCAAGTTCTCTACTTGTTTGTCCATATGCATAGGCGATTTGAATGTATTTAGAGCAGATTTCATAGATATTTTGCATTTCAAACCTTCGTTGTCTTCAGTAGAAAAATAATTATAATTGAAATAAGAAAAGAAACTTTTATTGAATTTTACCATAGCATACGCGGACTCGGCCGCATTTAGAGTTCTTAAAAGTATACAGTCAGGAAGTGATTCTAGGTAAAGTTCATCTCCAAATCTAGCTAGAGCGTGAACAGTTCTTCCTAAAACTTAAAATAATAAAATATTACTTAAAGTAAACAAACATTTCAGTGGCTAAACAAGAAAGTTTAATTAAGCTTTGGGAGCAAGAAATATTACCTTTAACATTAGCTCCTGGTATGTGGCATTTCATATTGTATCAATTTATTTTAGAATTTCCTAAATATTCATCTTATTGGTTGTTTA
The DNA here is from genome assembly GCA_003709505.1 of Hyphantria cunea. NCBI lineage: Eukaryota > Metazoa > Arthropoda > Insecta > Lepidoptera > Erebidae > Hyphantria > Hyphantria cunea. The sequence goes on from PKRV01002418.1 coordinate 1,575,536, forward strand.
ATAAATAAAACAGTGCTTAGGTTACCCGCCGTCATTTCATAATTGACAGCTGTATTTGTTAGTATTTGACGCAGGTGGTGCTGTACTAGTACTACCTGCCGACGCCAGCTTTTTTCCTTTTTTTTGAACAGAAAGTCGGCAAATAAAGATATAAACTAGGTAATACTAGAGCCATGTCGTGCGGTGTTCCACAGGGTTCGGTCTTGGGCCCGCTCCTGTGGAACATCGGCTACGACTGGGTGCTGAGGGGCGAGCTCCAACCGGGTGTGAACCTGACGTGTTACGCTGACGACACGCTGGTCACTGCCCGAGGAAGCTCATACAGGGAGGCAGCGTTGCTAGCGACGGCGGCGGTCTCACAGGTGGTGAGCCGCATACGGCGCCTCGGCCTAGAGGTGGCCCTCAACAAGTCGGAGGCCATAGCTTTTCATGGCCCCCGACGGGCGCCGCCACCGGGTTCGCACGTGGTGGTTGGGGGGGTTCGTATCGCTGTCGAGCCCACCCTAAAATATTTGGGACTGGTGCTCGATAGCCGGTGGGATTTCGGCCCCCACTTCCGGCAGCTATCACCCAAGTTGTTGGGCGCGGCTGGGGCGCTATCAACGCTGCTTCCCAATAGGTTGGACCCAAACGCCGCCTGCAGGCGGTTGTATGAGGGGATCGTGCGGTCGATGGCCCTGTATGGGGCCCCGATTTGGGCGGCTGACCTGACGGCCGGTTCAATCACCGTTCTGCGGAAGCCGCAGAGGGTGATGGCCGTCAGAGTCATTAGGGGTTATCGCACGATCTCCTATGAGGCGGCTTGTGTGCTGGCCGGATCTCCGCCCTGGGACCT
>PKRV01002418.1:1576390-1655896 GCA_003709505.1 Hyphantria cunea
AAAAAAAAAAAAAAAAAAAAAAAGGTAATACTAGAGATTTTAAATCTTTTTATCAACATCAAAAACCAATAATTTGTCGGACAGCTTAGTTCTAATGTTATAATAATACTATCACTTATGTACTTAAGGCCTTAAAACCTTTTGAAAACCTGTCGATACTGAATATGATTGTTTTCAATAAATCTTGATTTTAATGAGATCTCTTAACACATTCATTGAACTACACATCATGTAAAGGAAAATATAAAAAACAAATTGATCCGATTGGTTATAAAAACTAAAACTCGATTTTTACTGAAAGCAAAGGTCAGAAACAGATTTTCAGTATAATCGATACCTTTTCTTTCCCCACATGATAATTTGATTCGACAATGACATTCTGTTAGGGACACGGTATCGAAAAGAAAGTATTGATACTGTATTCATGAGTAGTATCGAAAAAAAATTTTTTGTACTCATAAAAGCATCGAAACGAAAGTATCGAGTACTTTAAAATACCGATTACTTTCCTTACCAAGGAATGAGCTGAGAACAATACACTATCCGAGGAGTACTATATCGATACTTTATTTTTGATGCCGTGTCCCATTGGCAACCTTTCTTTTTTTGACGAATTTGCAATTGCCCTAAGATCGCAAGTTATAAAAATTCATTTTTTAATAGATACTGTACCTGTCCTAAAGTACCTACTCATTGGTAAAAGTATCGAACGCAAAGTATCGAGTACAAAATTATCGGTATCTTGCGAAAAGTACTCCATCCCACAAATAATCGATACTTTTCGTGTCCTCCTTACATTCAGTTTGTTTGTTATTCTTGTGATTAGAGGTATTGTCACTTAGAACCGCCTAAAATATTCCGAGACAATTTAATGTGATTATAATTTTTATAGTTTTAGTAAGTCTGTTTTATAAATATGGAATTAAGTGGTAAGTAGTGCGTCGGTACAGTTATTTTCTATAAGTGCGTTAACATATATATGTTTATATTTCTTTCACATTTACTGTTACTCGAGCTGGTAGTTATTCAATTTCCGACACTCGGAAAACCTTTCGGTGTTTGCTCTTCTTTAGATATTTTTATTTGGTTTTAACCTTTATGTTGTATTGAATCATTTATATACGAGCTGGCATTGGTTGGTGGTTCTAGCACAGCACCACTTGCGTCAAATACTAACAACTACTGAACTGCGATTATTATGTGATTATCTTTCAAATCTGTAATTTTAGCATGAGTAGGTGGTGTTTTACCAGTCATTATAAGTCACGCGCTGTTGCGGTAATCAATATAATATCTATCAATTGTATTAATCCTTTCGCATCGCAGTTCAATGCTGGATAGAGTCTTCCCCATAGCACGTAATGTGTGTGATTTCAGGAGGGATCCTGTGTTCGATTTTATGTAATAAATTATGCAAACAGATTGTTTTATGAGATAAAACTTTAAAATTTATTTTTCTTTAAAAAGGTTTGTGTTTAAATAAAAAAGTTAGACTCGTAATCAAGGATCGGAAAACCCATACATAACGGTATGCGATCTTTACGGTTACCGAATCAATCTGTAACCGTTTCAAAGGGTTACTTATTGATTTGATTAACAGATTATTTAAGTTATTGTTTTCACCCAAGCAATAAGGGTTGACCTAAATTTAAGGGTTTAAGTTTTTGAAATTGCTGACCCAAATGATAGAAGTTAACCCAGGATTCCGGTTATTTTACGACGTAACGCAACGTGAAAATTAAACACTATACTTTATCTGTTGTGAAAAACGTTGTTGAAAAAGAAACTTAAAACAATAAGAAATTGATTTTACCCATGCCCATGCTTGCTATCAATTTTGTCAATCAATTATTTATTGATAAAAAAGTAGCCTGCATGCTATTCCAGACCAATTTCATGCATGTCATTTTTCAATCACGCGTTATTAAAGTTTCTTGACTTGTATGTTTATAAAGTGACCCGTGAACACAGGTTTCATTCCTAGTGCGGGAGTTGTCTTTTTAACACCCGACGCAAAAAGAGGGGTGTTATAAGTTTGACGTCGATGTCCGAGTGTGTGTTTGTCTGTAGCTTTCAAATATTTCGGTACGATTTTTTCCATTTAAAAGCCAGTTTCCTTGCGGTGGTTCTTAGCTGTGTTTGGTTAATATCGCCTTTGATGTTGCGGGTGTGCATGGGCTGCGGTAATCGCTTACCCTTAGGCGATACGTCTGCTCGTTTGCCCCCTACACCAACAACAAAAAAAGCATGGTAAAAGTATCAGCTCCTTTCCAAAATGATGTAAGGCATTTTTGGCTTACAATTACTCGATTAAGTGCGTTCTGTCAAAAGTCATTATGGCTTGCACAGTTCGATTGAAAAAAATGTTATTTAAACTATTTTCTTTGCAATTTTCACGTTTTTTCTCTCCATAAGAACCTTCCTGGAACTTTAACGAAAACATTGCTCTGATTTTGTAGTGAATTGTTTTTATTTAAAATATACATATTAACTTATTTATTTATGCAAAGTATATATTCGATATTTATTTTAAGACAAACACGTTCATTACTTGATCGTGATTATTTTTTTTTAATAAATAATCAGAAGGCCTTGTATGAATTCATATCACACTAGCTTTTCGCGACTTCGCTCGCGCACGATTAGATATTTTCATACCTTATTTGGGTACCCCCATTGGGGTGGCATTTCCAAAATTCCTTCTTAGTGCTCACTTGCGCTATATAAAGAATCTACATCCATAATTTTTCTGTTCTAGGTTCAACGGTTTGGGCTGTGCGTTGATTTTTGGGTATCTCAGTCTGTCACTGTCCTCTTTTATATAGTATATATATATATGTATATATATCAGTTCTCGCTGAAATTGGTCTGTTAGCGATGATAACGGCTAACCTACATAAAAGTATTTTTTTCTGTAGGCTAACCGGCCCGGGCGGTTTGCAAAACATGTTGACCGATGTTCACTGTTTAAAGAAAAACAACCTGCCACACTTAAGAAGTTACATAAAAATAAGACGTTTGGATTATTCTACTACTAGCTGATCCACACAACCTCGTTAATGTTTCTTATTGCCCGTAGCGTAATAATTTTCCACCGTTTTTGTAACATTTTTCATCGGTGCTCCGCCCCTTTTGGTCTTAGCACGATGATATATAGCATATTTCCCCGATAAATGTTCTATATAAAAATGAAATATTTTTCAAATTGGATCAGTTGTTTCTGAGATTAGTGCTTTCAAGCAAACAAACAAATTCTTATCTTATCATCTGCGATTAATATATTATTTAAATTTTATTATAATTTTAGACCGTTCATCTAACATGATATCTTGTCTATGACGAAACGATAACAAATTATTTAAAAAAAAATAGAATAGAGATAATCCTTAAATCCATTCAGTATTGCTAACCGATTTTGCCTGATATATATTTTTTCATCTCTGAACACTTAAATACATTTATTTTGATATGCGTAAACCGTTTTTCGAGAAGTGAAAATTTCTTTAGCTGCGTTGTGTACTTTTTGTGATAGGTAAAAATGTTAAACTCGCGTCAGGACACGTGAACTGATCGAAAATACGTAAGACGGAGAGTAGACCATAAATTGACCTGTTTGTGTACGATAGCGCAATAAATGAATATTGTATTTTATGACATCAATGATAGTAGTTTTATACTAACAATTAAAGCAATTCGTACAAAATTATTCCCTAAATTATGCCTAAATATCTAAAATGCACAAAGTTACTATTCAAGTTTTCACTTCTGCCGGCACTTCCAGAGTGCAAACCTTTTTTTTCTGGGTAGGTATGCCATAAATCGTGTACATTTTCTTCGTACAGTTACCTACTCGATTGTTGGGAGTAAGATTAGTAGTAATTATTTATGATAATTCGTTAAAATCACTCGTAAACATCAGTTACGTAAGGTCAAACCCGACAGACTTTAATCTATTAATTAATCAATTTGTCTTTCGATTATGAAACCTTTGTTAAAAAAAAAGTGCAACAGTAATGGTCCATACTCGAGTTAAATTATTTGCATATATGTCCTGCTAAAATATCCTAACTATTCTAAAAGTATGATCTTTATTTAAAAAGCATATACCCAATTCAGAGGAGAAGGGGATCCAATACTTTTTTTTTCGTTAGTACACTATTTTTGTGTCCGTCTTGTCGTAAAGTCGTCCGTACCGCATGGTATGTTTTTTTTTAAAAAGAAGAGCGATATCTTTTTGGCATTTAAATTACAAAACAAGGCTATCAGAGCTGATCAGACTCAATTGATAGTCCTTCGTCGCCAATGGAGTATGTTTGACAAAATGAACAGAATAATTCTACACGCGAAGGGTTCAAATACCTCAATCACGCTGGCTATGAGTACAGCAGCTTCAAACAGTTATTAATAAATGTTCATCTGTTTCTGCGTATTCTTTTAGTATTGAAGAGGTTTAAATTTACCTTCGAGACCTGTGTACCTATTATTCACAATTAAAAATAATTTTCATGAATTATCGCAGTGTGAAAGGGTATTTTAAAAGAGTTGGGTTATTTCTTTATGGATCAATGGTTTGAACACCGACGCTATTCCCTCTCGCAGTACCAATAGGTATAGAAAAGGCTCTGAAAGATGAATAAATCGTTTTTATAACCACCTGACTGCCCGATACCAATTGAGGAGTTGGAATTTTCCAAGAGATTGGGATTGTTGTCATAGTCATTAGATATGAGATAGAAAAAATGAATATTCTGATATTTAGGATTGATATAGCGAGGGAGTTAGGAATATCACAACCCACGAGAAAAAAGTATGTAGGACATAGTGGCCCTTCCTAACACAAAGCAGATGTGTTTTGTGTTAGGAGAGGCCTCTATGATAGTGACAGAAGATTAACATAATTTTTATAACTGCACTGCGGCGGCCCCGTTCACGTTCAATTCAATTATCGCGGTGATTCTTTAAAATTGCAACCCTCTCAGGAGAGGGTTAAGGCCATACGTCCCCACGCTGGCCAAGTGCGGGTTGGGGACTGGCAAGAATACGTTGTGGCTACGTAAATCTTGCCGTTGGATGTTTTTAAGCCGCCCGAAGGCCTCCAACTAAGCTTCACGACTATTATCGTATGATAAGAACCGGGACCGACTGCTTAACGTGACCTCCGAATCACGGAGACGCTCATGGTAACATGCCACAAGCGGTCACCCATCCAGGTACTGACCGCGCCATCGTTGCTTACCCTCGATGATTGTTTCTAATCACCGAGTGCAACTGGGCTATGAGCGCCTCTTTTGGGAATAAAACAAATAATGTTAAGTTTACCACAATTATGTGTTGTGGTAAACTTTAGAGAAAACCACATCAACAACACATGGACAAAAATACATTCTAAAAACGGTGCTTTTGAATTTTGTTACTTTAATAAAGTTCCCTTTTTTCAGTTTTTCTTTAATATCTTTAATGTATAGACAGACATCGACGACAGATACTATGCTATCGACAGATATAGATGTACATATAATGAGTAGTATTCCTTATACAGCAATAGAAAAAAACATTGTTTGATTGTTTTATCATCGCGATATACGTAAATCTAGCTGTTGTTTAATATATTATAATGTAAAACTTAACATCCGAATAATGTATCACGATTCACGAACGTGTTTACAGTTGTAGATTAAACAATGATTAGGTATTTAAGGACTATTTACCTTATTATTAATTTGTTATTCTTTGAATTTCTTACATAATAAAATGAAAAAATAATTTATCTATAGGTACTTAAAATAACATGCCCTTGTTGACTGACTGACTGATTCATCATCGCCGAGCATGAACTATTAAAGTTAGAGTTATGTAAATTGGTTAGTAGTATCGTTATTGAGTAGAAGACTAAGGAAGGAATTTCAGAATTTATACCCCTATAGGGATGAAATATGGGGTTGAAAGTTTCTACGAAAGTCCGTAATTTTTTAAGTTAGAAATATGAAATTTTATTTTCAGGCTACTGATTAAAAATGAGTAAACGTATGTTTAATGAACATGTTCTACCGGCACCGGTTGCTGTACACGGCGCCGTTCTCGAAGTTATTCAAAAATATGTGTACCTTGGGCAGACTTTGCAGTTAGTTAGAAACAACTTCGAGGACGAGGACAGAACAGGAGAAATTAGCTGGGTTGGGTATCGTTTGGGAAACTTCGTCGAGTCTTATCATCTTCGATCCCACAGTGACTAAAAATGAAAGTCTTCAATCAGTGTGTCCTACCCGTCATAACATAAGGTACCGAAACGTGAACACTTACGTCTCGGTTGGTACACAAGTTTAAAATCGCTCAACGTGATGTGGAGAGGGCTATGCTCGACGTTTCTCTAAGGCATCGCATCAGGAATGAGGTGATCCGAGAAAGAACCGAGGTCATCGACATAGCCCACAGTATAAGCAAGCTGAAATGGCTGTGGGCTGGCTATATTAGCCGTAGATCTGATAACCGTTAGGGTAAACGGATTCTTGAGTAGAGACTGCGTCTCGGCAAACGTAATGTAGGACGTTCATAGGCCAGGCAAAATAATGATCAACCCAAGACGGCTGGCAGGAGTCAGCCGAGGATCGAACAAAGTAGCGTGCAATTGAAGAGACCTATGTCCGGCAATGGAGTGCGATAGGCTGATGATGATGAGATACGATTTAAGCGTATATACGTTACGTACGTACGTTAGCCTATAAGTCCGTCATTTTTGAAGTTAGTACCCTGAAACTTTGTCTTCAGGCTTTTGATTACAAATAAATGAATATATATAAATATATCAGCATTTATGGGAATTCAATAATCAACTTCCACGCAAGCAAAGCCGCGGCAGCAGCTTGTTTACATATACATTAGTCACCGGCAATCTGTATAATTCAGGTATTCTATACAATACCTAGGCAATGTATAAAATCCTGGGGCATCCAGGCAATGGATGAAATATTACGAATATTATTACATACTTTGCCTAGGGATTGTACAGAATACCTACTGAGCAAAAGAAACGTGGTATGCTTGCTATAAATCAACTTGATGCAGAATCATCTAGGTTTAGGTTAGGTTAGAACAGTGACCAGTCCAGTGTTGTTGTTAAATCATTTGGATTTTGAGTGTTGGTGGATTACTTTTGACCTGTTCCCGTAGATAGCACATTGCCGGCTGCGGATTAGGCATCGTATAGAATACCTTTTTTTTATGGAAAGGGGGGCAAACGAGCAGACATATCGCCTGATGGGAAGCGATTACCGCCGCCCAAGGATACCCGCAACACCAGAGGCGTCACAAGTGCGTTGCCAGCCTTTGGAGGATGGGGAGGGGTATGGGATGAGGGGTTGGTTAGCACCGGTTGTCTTTGAGGCCTTGATATCACTCCGGGCGAGCCGGCCCCTTCGTGCCGAAGCTTGGCTCTCCCACGATATAACCTAGGCAAAGTATAAAAAAAAATCTTTTAAACATTACTTATAAGTTTTAGGTTTGTATACATTGCCTAGGTATCGTATAGAGTACCGGATAATGCAGATGGCCGTGTGGTTTTCACTTACCCTTATTATAATTTTATTATATGTGGCACATTTTTACAGAAATCAAGATAATGTAATAAAGTATGTATCTCATTAACTAAGTACTGACTTCTAGAAATTATTTGATAATTGATGTGTGTTAAACAATGTACTCCAAACGTGATTAAATTCCAAAGGTTAAAAGCTTACTTTTTATTAATAAAAACAACATCGTATGTGTATATTTAGTTAATGTTTTATCAAAGTATTCCCATTAATAATCTTAACATCAAATCACATAACATGTTCGAGATATGGTCCTGATTTAATGAAATACTTTTTAAAGTTGTGTTCGTTTTTCAAAAATTCAAAATTCTCTATGGTTATATTAGAGATGTGCCAAGCTACGATAAGTTTGCAAGAGCCATCCTTTTCCGCGCAGTACTCGAGTGGCAAAGAAGCGGCTGCAGAACTTCTAGACGGGTAAAAACTGTATTCAGAAAGCGTTCTTGTTCCACACTCCATATTATTCTCAGCCAGGCTCCTTATGACACCTGTTATGAGAAAAACAATACTGTTAATGTTAAATGAACACTTTTTATAAATAATTACTACCTATTTTGTCAACCGGAAAATTGAAGCTCTATAAATCGGAGCAGGCATTGTTCTGTAACACGTATTTTGCTTGAATTTAGTTAGTAAACTTCCAGAATTGTTTTAAAAGATGTGTCATGGCAGGTTGTAGTAAAACTATACCTTTATCGTCATTAGCAGCCTATAATAGTCCAATGTTAACTATAAAGTTTATCTTTGGAAATGCGCTTTCGGCCTACCATACCGCGCTGCGACAGATTGGTATTCTTGGTAGTATTTTTGACCTGTCACCACACAGATGATTATTTGTACCTATTAAATAGTTTTCAATTGTTATTGATGATTTTTTTCCTTGTTAATTACTGTTAGTACACAGTGTTTACTAAATGTGTGACGTATTAACGTTTTAGTTATTAAAAAAGGATAAAATATTGAATTCAATACATAGTATGTATTAAACAATCTAAAATTGAAATTAGGAAGGACAAGTGTTTACAGCTATATACTGCTTCACTTGACTTATTTCTGTTTGCAAAATTTTATCTAGCAAAACTAATTCCAATTACAAGATAAGAAGTTGGTTTATACGATTCATGTGCACTGATGACTAGTTCGTCACACACTTTTATCAAGTGTTGAATATTTATTTATTCAAGTGTTAAAAGGCCATTTATTCTGCTAAATATAATTATACAAATTTATTCTTATAATAGTAGTATTTTGTGTCGAATTGATAAATTGTTAAATAATAAATAACATTAGTGTATAATTGTATGCATTTTCATACACAACATTAAATGTGTAAGATTTCGCGTTTGGTATTTACTATTCGGCTTTAGTAACTCTCATGGGCACCGCCAGGATCATTTACAGAGTGGTGCATCTACATCTACACATACCATTAACCATTATGAAATATATAATTCTATAAGGACTTTGCTTATGAAATCACTGTTTTTATGTGAACTAACTGTGCCAAAGGGTGCAAGTGCACCCCTTGCGCCTCTCTCCCGGCGCCCATGGAGACTTGATAGATAGATAGATAATACTTTATTTGTACACCAAGGTTTACACACAATATACAATTCTATAAATTATAAAAAAAAAGACTTCATTATGTGTCTGTAATCATTCAAGTAAGCCTTCAAACCTTCAAGAAAAGAGCGCACTCCTTCTTAAAAGGCCGGCAACGTACTTGTGATGCCTCTGGTGTTGCGGGTTTCCATGGGCGGCGGTAATCGCTTATCATCAGGGGACACGTCTGCTCGTTTGCCCCATAAAAAAACTACAATAACACTTTAATTTTAAGTTACTTTCTGAAGTTTAATTGATAGTTCGTGTAGATGTCAATCTGTAAAAGAACTGACCTTATCCTTAATCATCTTGTGGCGACTTCCACATACAACGCAAAAACAGAAATACACAACAGCGCCATCTACCGTTGCGAGGTTCATCCCTTCGTGGGAGGGATATGGGACCCGTTCCTCAACAATTTAATGATGCGGGCTTTGTCCGGCTCGACTGGACTCTTAGCTAAATGAGTCTGTACGAAAGTCCCCATTACATTATTGGTCCAAATAATACACCTGTCAATCGCTCTTAGTCCATTTTACTTAATAAAGATTGAGTCAACATCCTTGGCAATCGTTACAAGAGTGCCTAAAAAATTCTTACAGTAATCTTTCTACAGAACTTCGATATCGCCTAGTACTTGAACTGCGGGGGACTGATGTCAGTCACTCCACGCAATAATTGTACACAGCAAAACACAACAGTATATAGACGACCTTAACCTAGTTCAGAAAACATTTGCGAGGGGGGCGACGTTACGCGTGTGCCGTACGTCGCCCACTTTGAGAGGTCTTAACATCTAGAGACGGTGCCCGCTTCAGTGCGGGCAAGCGCTGGGAGGGGTTCGGATGGCGTAAGAAAGCGGTTCCCGGATCTCTCCTGTCTCAGGCGCAGAGTGGCACACCGTGGTGGTTTAGTTTTAGTGGGTAGTCTGGCTGGGGTCAGTCAGGAGCCCCACACAAAGTGAACCCCCTGTCCTCGCGGGGGAGGGGGGGGAGCGAAGTGCGTAAAGGCATTACACCACGCAATACTAACAAGTTAAAATAGAAGACAACACTTAGTGACACTACAAATATGAGGTAATAGTCAGTTCAAATCTGAGATTCCAAGTTTTTTGCTTCTCTTTATCCACACTTTATATAATATTATAAATGCAAGACTACGTAAGATTACGTAGCCACAACGTTGTCTTGGCAGTCCACAACCCGCACCCTCTCCTGAGAGGAGACCCGAGCCCAGCCGTGGGACACTATGGTTTGTTGATGATGATGATGATAAATGGAAAAGTAACTCTGTCTGTCTGCCTGTATGTCTGTCACGATTTCACGGCCAAACCACTGCACCGATTTTAATGAAATTTGGCATGCAGATAATTAGATTCTTGAGGAAGGACATAGGCTTTTTTTTACTGTGAGAATCAATAAACACGGAGGCAGAACCGCGTGCGACTACTAATATTAAAATAAAAATATTGTTGTGGACGCAAAGGGAATAAAAATAATGATTTAATTCTAATTATGCACGATGTTAGCGGTATACTTAGTCATGCCATAAATACTGTTACAATAAAAAATAAACAAAATATTACGTTTGAATTTGGAATCTGCTATTTTATAGGTACGATTGTTCAGTGTGATTTCTTATTTTTGCGCCAATATATTGTAAAATATTTTGTAATATTAAAAAGGAGTAGAATTATAAAGAGAACCGAATCGCTGTGATTGTATTACATAAAGTAGATATATACAATTTTTGAATTTCTCCATACGTTTGGTATTAGACAAATGTTTATGTACCGGGCTATTGATAGGTACAATGAAAACACTTCCAGGTTTGTGCCAGAAAAAGATCAGGTCCACCTAGTGTTCGTACTCAAAAGACTATCTAAGCAGTAAGGGAAAGAATTTGTAGAAATCGTCTCCCTACCTACCGCTATACAACCCTATAGGTATATATACCCTAGCGAGGAAAAACTCTGGAACCCCGGCGTACCTCGGGCCTCCTACGGTTCGCAGATGCCCCCCTCCTGTGTAGTAACCTCCTATATAGGCATTGCACAGGCACTATAATTGCATGTGTTCCGTTTCTTAATTCTGAATATAACCGTTTGTTACATAAAGGACGTATGTGAATTTTTATCTATCTTGAAATCTAATATAATAATTGTTTGTTTTACCGGGCCATTTCCGCACTTGACCTCTTGATTGGACCGTAGTACGGGACTAATACAATACTATTAGAAAGGATTATTATGAAATACATTAATTTGGTTTTTTGTAATACGCAAATGTCAGACTGTCTTGAGAATTCGGAAGGCCTTGGCAATGCAGGATGTAGCTGTTTATGCTTTTACGATTTAGTTTTTAGCCAATCATCGCGATATTGTACGCAGTGTATATTCGTTAAACCTTATAACGAGTGTTAGTGTGTTTGTTTGTTCTTACTGAGCACTAGAACTATATACTTAAGTTAAATTAACCTAAAAAAAAAGAAACTGTGTTGAATGGGTAGGAAAAAACCAGAACACAAGCAAAAACGCAGACAATACATGTTGTGTGTTTGTTGATTGGAAAGATATGGGTATGTCCTTTAACGAGTCTTCCTCGATTTCTCTGCGACGCCACAAGCATCGATTGAAAATCAACTAGTGATTACGCCATTTCGATGACAAGAAGAATTTAGGATCGATTCAAAATTGCTGAAGAATTCGCATAACTAGTATTTAAAACAAAATACAGTGAAAACTCTCGACATGATCTGCCTCCTCATTTTTTAAAGTTGGTTAAAATACTTTGGGGCTGCACAAAATGTTGTTATGTGAAAATCTGTTATGATTAGCAAGGATAACGTTACGATATTATCGATGACATTTATTACAAAAAAATCGATACATCATCATTAACAATCACTGTCTTCGGCTAATCTATTCTCAATAGCTCCCACAATAATAATCTTTCTTACTATCATCACTGACAAAATAAAGTATTAATATTAGACTGCACGGTTGGCCTAGTGGTTTAAGTGGTCGCCACACCGCTTCCTACTAAGAAAAGTGTTGTGGGTTCAAATCCTACATGGGACAATACTTTGTGTGATCCATAAATTGTTGTTCTAAGTCTGTGTGTACTTTGTGTCCGTTTCATGTATGTTTGTAAAGATCCCCGTGACACAGGAATGTATATTCCTAATTCGGGAGTTGTCTTTTAAAAAAAAAAGAATAGACTTACACTCTATGACCATAGAGTTGTACGCGGATAGATAGTAAACTAAATGATAGCTTGTAATATTGTGTCATTGCTATCATTCACATCATTATTGACATTGATTTAATGAGATATACGTAGTTACAGAAAAAAAAATTGAGAAAATTTTTATTTACATCTTAATTTTTTATCTTTTTTCTTTTTATCAGCAAAAATATGTACAATGATATAGGCCTTTTTTTTTCGAGTGGAAACCCTTTTAGGGCCTTCACCCCAGCGGGGTTTACGGCGCGGCAGTGTGTCGGAATCGAACCGACTAAAACCACCCGGTGTGCCACACTGCGCCTGAGACGGGAGGGATTCAGGAACCGCTTTCTTACGCCAAGGTAATCCACAACAACCAGTCCTGTGCAGCCCCCATTCAACGGCTTCCTTCGACCTTCACCAGGTCGCCGGACCAACATAATTGTATTTACTTTTCTTTATATTTTACTTCTTATATCCCCTGATCTGTCCTGGTCAAGTCGGATAGCTGTCTCATCGGACTGTGAGAGCAAGGGACCAGATAGTACACCAGTGTTTGTGCACACACTTGTGTACTATAATATCTCCTGCGTGGTTGGCTGGTCTCCGTTAAGACTGGCTACCGTGATCGAAAGCGGCTAGGAGTACATCAGAACTAGACTGGTATATGAGACTTATATGTCTTTGAGCTCCTGCAGACTCAGACTCATTTATCTATCCGTGTCAAGAGGCATCCCTTTCTCTAGTGCCTTGTTCTCTAATGGTTTTTAAGGTTACGTGCTTCAAAAGCAAAAAAAAGGGACCTTTATAGGATCACTTTGTTGTCCGTGTGTATATCTGTCAGTCAAGACCCTTTTTCTCAGGAAAATGCGTGGAGGTGTCAAGCTAAAATTCTATCCTCCGTTTTTCCCCTTTGCGGTATGGAACCCTTAGAAGAATAAAATGTAGATATAAAAAATATGGTAGGCGGTCTCTAATAAAACGAAATGTAAAGAAGTTATGCATGGAATAAGTTGCACGGAAGACGAATAGAGTCCTTTAAGTTGGTTGTATAGTGGAATGCTATTTTTGTGCATAAAAGTCACGACATATAATGATTGACGACAAATGACGATTGATAGTATAAGACGATAGAAATTAATGAAATTATTCTCGTGGCTACAGATGTTTTTCATGGGCTTGAAAAATCAATTTCTATGTGTATATTTATTGGCTATGGTCCGCGGTGTAAATCACGGTTTTTGTTGTACCCTTACAACTATACCCGCGGGTAACACCGCGGGGCGATGTTAGTCCAAAAAAGTAACCTAAGTTACTCCTTATACCATCAGCTATATGTCAGTGAATTATAAATATTCCCGTCAAAATTAGTCAAGCCCCTTCAGACATTAGCCGAAACAAACACAGAAAATATAAGTACCGTACCTACTATACGTATATACTTTCAGGTGAAATCCTTGAAAGCTCTTAATTAAAAATTACAAGCCGACACCTTAGATAATGTATATGACATATTAATAATCTAAAGCCGTCACATTAATTATATGTATTTTTGGATAGGTTGATTTCAGAGGATCGCTGTGTTAAGTAGGTTGGACATAATATTCATTAATACCTATAAAAATTGCTCGCCGCTGCTATTACCAAATTGCATGATAAAAAGTAATATAGGTAGGTAAAAACTGTCGGTCGAAGGTAACCGTGGGTGCGGAATGTATTTTTTTTCTCTAATTTTAAACACCATTAAGTCCAAAGTACCTGACAACGTAATCTTTTAAAAACAATAAAAAATTATAATCATCGCCTAAAAAGTATTGCGTATTTATATAGACACGTTAAAGTCTGTTGGGAAAGTTTGTATCGCCACTAAATAATGTGACGGAACATGATATTCAAAACCAACAATGGTGCACGTTGAAAAATTACTAATGAATTCTAATGAAAAAAGGATTATTGTCAAGATTGTTCCCTGCGTATTGCTTTATTTTTCTATTAGCTGTAATATTTTGACAGAGTCGTTCTAATATCAATTACCGTATCAACGTTACGTGACAGTTGAAGAATATTCTTTTGTATATTTTTTTCTTTCCATTCGTTATCCATCTCCCTTCAGTGTTTTATTATATATAACCGGGTATATATTAATTTAAAGAGATCAGTAAGAAGAGAGAAATAAAATAGACAACGTAGCCTGTCTAATCTTGTTTAAGAATCATCATTATTAAAGCAGTTTTTTTTAATACCGTTTGTTTTAAGCGAACTTACTCATATACGTGTATTTAATTAGCGACCTGGTCCGGCTTCGCACGGAATTCTTTAGAATTTTCGTATTTTCTCTATTATTATATGCATGTAAATATTATATATATATAAATGGTCCTTTTATATCACTCTTACTATTGCTGAAACCTACGTTAAAGTCCGTTGAGTAGTTTAAACGATCTAAGCGAATAGACATCGAACGCGACTGCATTTTGTACTATGTAAATATTTACAGTATTAAAATAAATAAACCAACCTTCTTGGCAAGTTTCATTCACGGTTTGTTTCGTCACGCTCATGTATCGTTCCAATGTGGTATTGAACACTGGTTTGAGGCAAAGGTAGTCTTCTTCATAGTACTCCAATGCGCGGTGGGTCGGCACTACTTCGTATTTAATCACGGAGTTGAACACGCAAGGGTCTTGTACGGTTGGTACCTATGAAAATTATATTAGGTATATGTTTAAAAATACTCAACGCAACAGTTTAACAAAAGACAGAGCAGTAACAGTAACATTAAATAAATATATCTTCTACTAATGCAGTACATCTTCTGCTGATATGATCATGACTGCTGTACACCGCATTCTTTTTCTAAAGTAAATGTAAGGGCGCCACGCTTCGGTTCAAGGACTGATTTGACCGTACAAATATCACAGTCCAACCGACAAGTAGCGATAAGTAATTGCTTTTCACCGATTCCATGAGGTTACCGGAGTAATCTTGAGAATAGAATAGAATAGAATAAACTTTATTGTACACCAGTTAAAACAGTTTACATTCAGGAGCACAACATATAAACGACCATGTACAAATGGCGGCCTTATCGCTAAAAAGCAATTTCTTCCAGGCAACCTTTAGATGGACAAATTGACTGTAGAAATTCGAATTCATGGGTAATTTAGTGTGAAAAAATAAATGATAAAAGGAAATCATTCAATTAAGATAAATACTAACAATAAAAGATTTAGTGTTACACATTAATACAGTCAAATAAATACATAAATATATACAATACCTACACTTTCGATATAAATGAATGAAAAATAAAAATAATAATTAAAAAAAAGAGATGACATGCAGATTTGTCTAAAAAAATACTTTCATTATATAACTACAGTAAGGTGCCCAATGTTCTCGTTTTCTTTCTATTCTATAACAAAAAAGGACTAGGAGAACCTACAGCTCCTCTTTTAATTTCAGAGATTCTCAAGCTAATGATTGGTTTATCGGTTAAACTTGACTTAAAATTTTTATTAGATGAGGGTCATTGGTCTTCCATTTTTGATTAATCAACTTTTAAAAGGTAAGAACATACCTCTCGTCCGATACACCTGGGTTCGTTGAACAATTCATTGAAAAGGTTTGTTTGCGTGCTATGCCCAAAAACAGGAAATTGGATCATGCCGTTGCATAGTGTCCATTGCCTGTCACGGATGATGTACGAGCGAGGCAGCTGGCTCATTGTCGAGACTGTTAGCGTCGACACTCCATATCTAAATTAGGATAATTTAAATTCAAACTTCTTTTATTGCTATACAAATCTTACATAATTAACGCACGAGTTGCCAAAAATAGTTTCTATAAGAGTGCAACGCAGCTTTAAGAACAATGTTGGCGGTTTATCGCTGACTAATTTATTCTCGATCAGACTGTATCCAGTATAAATGTTTTTTGCTTGTTAAAATTTAAAAATACAACTTATTGCCAAGTCATTCGCCTTTATTAGTCAAACTTCTTCTTTATGTGAGAAAGCTGTTTGCCCTGAAATTTTTGGATTAAATTTTGCCTTAAAATTCCCCGAAAATAAAACCAAATCATCAGTGCCCTAGTATTCTACGTCATCTCATCATTCACTAGATCTAATAATAATGAAGCTTGTTGAATATATGTTCTATAATTTCATATACATATCGTGTGATTGTTCCTGTTGTACCATTTCTTACTATGTATATACAATAAAGATAAATAAATAAAAATTAAAAATAAATGATTTCAGTGATTCGTAACACAGGTATTCCAATACCTATCTCGGATACTAGTCTCTCAGAAATGTTTGTTGCAAATGTATTTTAGATTAAGCATCTACACTGTACTGCATACATCTGCGATTAGAAAATAAATAAAGCTATTATTATTATTACTGACAAATAATACTTTACCTGCCGTTCGCAATGGCATCTTTCAGTAGAGCTTCCCGTTTAATCAACTCGAGTATTTGAAGTCTCAAGGACTCTGACAATTCCTTAGCATTCTGTAATGTTTCTTCTAATTTTAATTTGAGGCTAGCAGTGGATAATGTATCACTCCCCGCTTTCGGAAGGTCAGGCTTATCTGGTGAGCTGTTCCTCTCCTGATCCTCATGGACATCATGGAACAGCTTAAAACCTTCGTTGTTGGATCTATGGAACGATCCCTCTCGACTGCAAAGATGAAATTATTTTATCAATCTGAATCCTGTGTATGCATTTATTCTAGTGCCAAAAATAGAAGTTTAATTATAAATTCTTACTAAATTTAAAATTAATTAAGAAAATATAAACTTATTTCTAAAAATTATTTTTGAGATCATGTCATTTAGTGCGCAAATTATGTTTTTATATTTATATCGTGTACCTATATTGCTCATTGTGTAACTAATTATTATTAAATATTTTTTTTAAATGTATTCATTGTCGGTTATTTTTTATTAACAGTTATTAATAATTACCTTTAATCCAAATTAACTATATCTTTGGTTTATATTTTCGTTTGTAGGTAAATAACGAGTTAAATAAATCCCTTTTATAGAAATTAAGGTTTTCAATTAGCGCTCGCCTTCACCGATTTTACAACAGATTTCGGTTCCAGCCGAAATAAGCATATGCTTAAATAAGTCTTTCAAAAGACAAAAAAGTTCCTTTGGTTACTTAAACTTTATGAATGGTTGGTTATTAATTTCACGAAAATAAGCTAAATAAAGTTTTGCACCGTGTTAAGATTTATTTTGGTACTGAGGATAATAAATCTTTGCCGCTCGCGTAGCCTCGGTTCAAAGATAGAAAAAAAATATTTTAATTCTACTCGAAAGATGTAACTCAGTTTGGGTCTGGCACGATTCCAGACCATGACTATTACTCTGCGTTTCACGTTTCAGAAAACAGTTACTCGCAATTTCGCACTACCTTTTTTGAACCTTCCATAGACAGCCTGACAAAAGAACTTTAACTGCTTATAAGGTTTTTTTTTCTTTTGATGATATGGCAACCAGCCGGATCAGCTATTTCTGCCAATGTCAAGTATTAAAAGTCTTCAATTCTACGTCTTCGAGTCTTCGTCGTGATGGAATTAATGATAAAAAATATAAAAAATGTGGATGACATGAAATGGGGACCGTCAGTCGCAAAAACAAAAAACGATCTCCCGCTTATAAGGTTGTTGAGGCTTTTATATCTGAGACGTAAAAAGGCAAAAGTAAAACTATGAAATTCTTATTTTCGAGGTAGTAGAGCCACGCTGGCAGTCACGGCAGTCACACAAGAAAAAAGGTGTTTCTCTATAACAATTTTAAAGAAACTATTAATGTATAGTCCACTTTTTTGCCCCCAATTGCGACGAGGCCAATAGGAAGGGTAGTAGTTTAGGCAGTCTATATATTATTTGTATTTTTTATTAAGGAAAATAGGAGGCAAACGAGCAGTCGTATCTATATAAACGATTACCGCCGTTCATGGACGACAACAGTGGCGAGGCTGTTGAGAGGCGTCACAAGTGCGTTGCCGGACTTTGTGTGATGGGGAGGGGAAGGTTGAAGGGGTAGGGGCATGGGCCTCCGCTATCCTCACTCACTTGGCGAAACACAGCGCAAGCAATTTCAAATATTTTGAAAAATAAGTAATCTGCTTCAGTCGCGGTTGGTTGCACGATTTAAAAGAGCAAGAACAAGCTACATATTGCGCGTCTGGCTTAAATTATATTTAGACAACTGGCTAGATTTTTTTTAATTTTGTAATGTTAGGTTATAATTTTGTTTAAAATCTAGACTTGAACTTACAATTCATTTTGCAGCGGACTCATCCAGTCTGATATCTGTTGAAAACATTGTAACATATTAGTATATAGTTTGGTTGTTTTCAAAATTGAAATATAGAAACACATTGGAATATATAAATAAATATATCGAATATTTCACACCCAACGCCTTCTAACTTCAAACTAAGTAGAGCTTGCACCATGACAGCTAGATCAATTGACAGAATATTTATACTCAGACTTATTATTAAATTAATAGACCTATAAATTTAACACAAAGAAGACACCCAAACTCCGAAAAATATATTTGGTAATCAAACAATTTTAATTTGGTAAGACCAGGAAATCGAACGCCAGATATCCGCATCGCTATCGCTTATGCTAACATTACGCCACTGAGGCAGCCATTGGAATATATGTCTTCTTCTTCTTTTGATGATATGGCAATCAGCCGGATCAGCTATTTCTGCCAATGTCAAGTATTTCAAGGCTTCAATTCTAAGTCTTCAAGTCTTCAAGTCTTCGTCGTGATGGAATTAATGATAAATAATATTAAATATGTGGACGACATGTAATGGGGACCGTCTTTCGCAAAAACAAAAAACGATCTCCGGAATATATGTCATTCAACAAAATAAGTTGGAATAGAGAATATGCATGTTTCTTTTTTATTTCTTGATTTGATCATTGACGTCTCTATAACATACAACATCAAAATAAAAATATAAAATATACTGTCATTATAAATTCATCTATTTTCGGTACATTATACGATTGTGCTTTTATCAAAACCAGTTTCTGTCGTTGTCCTAAGTCGAATACGTTTTTTGCTCACGTTTGTGAGCGATCGGCGTCGAAATTTATATTGTGTTAGTAGTGTTTGCTACTAACACAATATGAATATCGACGCGATGAAAATCACAACCTTCCAGCGCTGTTTGTTTTAATATTGGTAAGACGACATTACTTATCACAAAACTTAGCTTCACTTTTGGTTAACACTCGATTTTACTACCCATAAAATTTTATACCATAGGTTGAATATGGAATTCGTTTCTTAAGGAGTAAACTCCAAATATCTTCGTCAATTTTGCCTGACAACTTGAATGCTATTTTCTAAATAATCAATCTAATAATAGCAACTAAGATACTCGTACTTACCCAATCTCCAGAACAGCTCGCTAAAACCGCAAACAAACACAAAAACACCTTATGAAAGCTCATGTTAAATTATGTTATAAACGTTGGCGGGTGTTTCGGCTGTGAAGGTAGACATCCAAGTGCATATTGTTTCCTTCAATGTTTACAAACTCACTGATAAGTGCTACCAATCGCAATTATGCTTGGCTATTGTTTCCAAACCTTTTTTTGATAAAACGCCCTACAGGTGCACGATCAAAATCTATTGTAAATTGAAATACACTGCTATAAAAACATAGTAGGTACTTGGATGTCTTACATTGGAATTGAGATCAAACGCCGACTACGGCTTACGACTTGAATTTACATCTAACACAGCTTAACTTAGCTTAGCTTGAAAGAATAAGAATAAGAAAACCTTTATTTGTCTTTTACATTACATACTTAAACATTGACACAGTAAATACGAAATGCTCTTGGATTCAGCATATGGATGACAATGCAAAGCATGCTAATCGCTGTTATTCTTTCCTTCTTATTTTAAATGTTAATTAATCTTAGAATAAGCACAAGAAAAACAAAGATAGGCATTTGTAGATACTGTGTGACTACTTTTCGATAGAATTCGCTTACAATATTGTTTATTAATTCTCTACTAAAATCATATCTAAGGTTTGCGATTAATTTAATTTAAACACGCGCAAAAAATCTAATCTATCGTATTTCTGTCAGGTGCGACATTTCTGTAAGATCATGTAAGTTATTAAGTAACTTAAATTAACCATAAAATGTCATTGATGATCAACCGTAAGGTTATACTCTAGCTACATATACATTAAAATGCGTTTGATTTGAGCAACCATTATTATTGAAGTAGTGGCCATGCATGTATTGAGCAGATTCAGAGACAGAAGGCAAGCATCGTAAAACTTGAGAGCATCCAGTAAGTCTAGTGTGAGTGTATTTCACATTAACTCGGTCTTGACGGCGATCGCGTTTGGTGTTGCTATTGGTCAAGATTTCAGTGCTGGCCAATCGCAATGTCCTACGCGGTCACCGTGACGATCGAATGAATGTGAAATAAACTCACACTATGCATGTTTTCCGGAGTAACGGAAGAATAGAAAATAAATTAAATGACTGAAGGAGTAGGTAGATGTAAGAATTTTTATACAAGCTTCCGAAAAGAGGAACATCAAGCTATCTGTCATCCGCCATACTCTTTTGCTTTTAATAGAATTTGTCAGTATCTTGTACATTATTTCATCTGCTTCGGTTGTTACCCCTCATAATCATTAAAAAAGTACTTGCCTAATATGCATTAATTCTATTTTAATTACTTTAATGCTATTTGTTTTTGTTTTCATACTATTATAGTTCTTTAGAAGTATTATTATCGTTGGAAATAACTGAAAGAATATTAAATTATATACCAAAACCAGAAATTTCATTGTTTTTAAGTATGTACACAAATGAAATGCACGTTGGATGAAACGCTTTAAATAAGTAATTAGAAAGAGCTTAGTTCACAGTAAATTTTAAGTTCGGTTTGAAAATCGGTTTGATAGTTTCGGAGATCATCGTGAGCAACGACGTGACACTAGGATTATATACATATAATAGATATGAAAAACGGCTTATTCTTCGTTTTTTTTTCACTTATTGTCATTGTAGTAATTTAGGTTATAGTAATTTACGGTAATTGCCAGCATAATTATATTTAATGAATATGAAGACGCGAGAAAATGGGGATTAAAATTTAAAAGAAATTTTCAGTTACGTGAAGCCCATCTAGTATCCAGATACTCTAGTTTTCTGGTAGTGGGTTTGTCAAAGTCACCCTTTCTCGGCTGATCAGTTCAGCTTACCTTTTGAGAAATTACTTTCTGTAACCGATTTATTGGGCTCAGGTGTTTTCTTGACAATTGACAATGGGCTAACAAGAAACCCCGAATCATGTCCGAAGCCTATAGATGACTGCTCCTGACTCCCTGACTCTAAATGGTCTAGTAATTAGATAGAATACAGATATCAGTCAGATCACCAGATTGAATGCTCAGATTACGAATAGATCCAATAATTGTCTTGTATCACCATTTCATGGTTCACGCATTAGAACAACATGCTGTAAAACACAAATGAAAACTGTAGTTCATTTCTGTGTTTTACCACTGTCTGTTGACAGTGGTAAAACACAGAAATGAACTACAGTTATACCATTTAATTGTACAAGACTGCATTTTTTTTACTTGTTTACTACGCAACAATTTATTTACATATCAATATGTTAATCATTACACACAAATGCCTACAAAAATTATGTTTTTTTTTTCAGCGGAAGAATTTGTAGACCGGCTCTTGACAAAGGAGGCCGAAGAGCAGCCTTGTGATAAAGGAAAACCCGAAGAACTAGTACTGGAACTACCGAAGGATTTTGATGCAGATAAGTTTAATCAGTGAGCACTGTTAATCTTATTCCTAATGACTTATTATAATACTACAATGGGAAACATTTAAGTTACAAAGAAATAACCTACCTACCTATCGATGTATATGCTTCCTCAAGCATTTAGTGAAAAGCTGTTAATTTGAAATTACAAACAAACACTACATTTTTGTTTATTTTCATGGATTACACACATATTATTTTTTATGGTGTAGGGACCAAACGCGCAGAAGGATCTATCACCACCTATTGACATTTGCAAGTCGAGAGTCACAAGTGCATAGCCACCTTTCCCGACCAACGGATTAACGTATTCTTCGAATCTCGGATGTGACACTCCACCAACTTCCGTAATCCGGGCTATTTTAGAAATTTCTTGTAAGAAAATCGGCAACCTATCAAGCCACAAGGCTAGCGAGGCAGTCTTGGGGCGTTAAACGTCACTCGGTGAAAAATAACACAAAAATAGCCCATTTATTCTGAAGCAAGCTCCCCCACGGATGTTGTTTAAAGTTCTTAAAATATAGTTTGACATCTGTGTCATCTGTCACTGGTTTTCTTCTAGAGCTGACAAGGTACATTTTAGGTGTGACTTTTTACATTTATTATGTATAGTCCATTCGTTTAGATAGTATCAGTTTATCCGCACGCAATTGTGGTTATCTTTGTGAAATACGAGTACATTCATACGACGGCGAAAACGGACAATTCATACTTACTTGTGGTGACGTCCTTTTTACAATAAGCCGCACGTACGATGGCGGTATGTAAGCGAATGAACTATACTTGCTTTTGCCCGTGGCTCTGTCCGCCTCTTTCACGGTTATCGCGTGAAAAAAAGCCTATGTCCCTCCTTAAGAGTCAATAATCAAAGGACAATGCCAGCTTTGTATGGGACTTTTGTACCGCCTATCACTTCTCATGGTTGGATTTTTTGTTGTATTTACAAAATTCAGCTACTTTCAAGTAAATACACGCGTTAATGCACACACATACTCAAAAACTAAGCTACTTTTCGTCAGTATCTTACAAGTTGTCGTGCGGGTAGGTTATCTAAAAAAAGCCGTCTTGTACAATTAAATGATATAAAAACTACACAAAAAGTCTCAAGGAATAACATATCCCACGTAAGTACACACAAAACAATTTTTTATATTATGTAACAATATTTTACTAATAATAATATCAATATCACAAAAGACGTCCAGGGAGAGTGTTGCCAGGAGTTCGTATTTCTAATAGCCTAGAAATGTGGCTAAGTTATATTTAGGTAAATTCATAGTCATATATTGAAGTAAAGAGCGAGACATCAGTATTAATTTATTTTTAAATCACTTATTTTTATAGTGTTATTTAAATTACGTAATTTAAAAAACAAAGATTAGGCTTTATAATTAAACGTAAATATAATATCACAATCGGGATATCTATCGTACTAATTCATCATGCCTTATAATCATCTTGTGTGGATTAACTACCTAGAAATTCCGTACAATTTAAGTGACCCAAGATGAAAAGATGGTCTAACCAATTTTTTTAACCACGGTTGCGTATATAAAAAAGGTGCTGGCCATGGACATAAAGCTAATTCTCAAGATAATAATTTAAATGTTTTAAACATTAGGCTATATCATATGCGCAAATAAAAACACTGACGATGACATTGAGTTCTAAGCGTCAAAAATTTAAGAAACTAATACAACATAAAGGATTGTAGGATACTTAATACAGTTATATTTATACTGTTTTTTTTTTATTTTTTATTATGTCTATAGTAGCATACGATACTACTCTTTTATGCATGCGGAGTTTACCTGTAAATAATTATTACACTAATGGTATTGTTGTCTGTGATTTTTATATCTTTTTTGTTTTTTTTTGTTATCTTATCTTCTTGTTCTATTTTTTAACATTTTTTTTTGCATTGCTCTAGTATCTTTTTATTAAAGTGACACAACGCCATCTAGTCACAAGCTAAGCAAAGCTTGTATTATGGGTACTAGACAACAGATATAAACATATATACTTGTTTTTTTTTGTAAATACATACATATTATACATAGAAAACACCCATACTCCGAAACAAATATTTTCAGATCATATAAACATTTGGTCCGACCCGGGAATCGAGTCCGAGACCTCAAGCACAGCAGTCGGATACATTACTATTGCGCCACCGAGACAGTTTGATAATAAGCACGTCATGCTTTTATTTGATACCCTACTAGAGTACAGTTCTAAATATTCGACTGTTTATCCCCGCTTTCAACTCTCATGTCTTGTAAATGGCTATACCAATTTTAATATAACTTAACGATTTGAAATGTAACACATTATGCCCTTTCATTTGATACCCATGTGGACACTGTTTTTATACATTTTTCAATTACGACTTTACGTCCTAAAGAGGTAGTTGTATTAGACTCACGGCACCCCATTTTTTAAGTTATGTTATGTAATAAAACGAACAGACAAAAATACATACTTCATGCTTCATTTTCTTGTTCTACGTGCGGTATCTACCTTTTTTTTAATTGATCTGAGATGCTGTTCTAATATTAGGTAGACTTATGTGTTGTGTGACCTTTGATGTCTCATGTTTTATGGTAAACTTATGTGATTTTTTATGCAGCATACACTGTAACGTGGTAGAAATAATTGGTAAATAACGTATAAATATTCGATTATTTTATTTAAAAGTACGCGAGGCAATTGTCGATTCGCTAGTCACAACACTATTTATGTATAATAAAACGGTCGGTTTCTTCAATTCTTTTTCATTCTTGCTGCGAGTTTCACTGCCAACCACTAGCCAGCTGCCGGCGTTCTGATGAAAACTTTAAATAAATTGTTTAGTTGCGTAAGTTTATACGTGGCCTAAATATTTCGGGTCCATGGTACGAATTACCGTTAGCCTTTCTACTGATACGGCGACGGGGACGGCGTTACTGTCTGCAGCCGAAGCGTCGGGTGACGTCACTGCACCGCGTCACCAACGAGGGCCATTTCGTCTTGTCCCCAAGGTGAGCTGCTGGAAGCGCCTGCTGTCACCACAGGCCAGTTCTTCCCGTGCGCGACATGAAAAATTTGGCCTGAGACGAATAACTTCGATCCCGAAATAATTGTTTTTTTTCTACTTCTACATTAAAATACTGTAACGAACCTTTTTTTATTTCGCATAGAGAAGGTAGGGTTACAACACTACATACTCTTCTTCTTCTTTTGATGATATGGCAATCAGCCGGATCAGCTATTTCTGCCAATGTCAAGTATTTCAAGTCTTCAATTCTAAGTCTTCGAGTCTCCAAGTCTTCGTCGTGATGGAATTAATGAAAAAAAATTATACATGTGTCGACATGTGACATCACTAGCGGTACAGGATCTGCTGTTCTCCTTTGGATGTGAAATTGTAATAGACAGACAGTTTCTTTCGAATTTATAATTATTTTAATATATTACACTTGATTTGTTATAATACTGAAACGTACCTAAAGAATGAATATATTTAGTCTTGCCATAAATATTGTTACAAAGAAACACACCGTTTTTATAGTACCTAAAATTTAATAATATTAAAGTATGTTACTTATATACATTAGAAAATAATATAGTAATACATTAATACAAAACCATTAAAAATGTATAAAGCTTATTCGAAATGGTTTCTATTGGCTGCAATACAGTCCTTTAAACGTTGAGGCTAGTTATCAATAGCAGCACGCACTCTCTCTATGGGAAAATTCTTCGCTGACAATCGTATGGATTGTTTTGGGGATTAAAAATTATCATGGCGTTTAGAGCGGGCCTTACTCTCTAAAACTGACCACAAATCATAATCCAGTGTATTAAGATCAGGACTAGATGACGGCTTGTCTTTACCTCTGATGAAGTCCAAAACGTTCGTTTCTAACCAACATTGGGTGGATCGAGCTTTATGACCCGGCGCCAAATTTTGCTGAAAGGACCATTCTTGGTTATTGAACATGGTATGGTTAAGGGGCTTAACTACCTTCTCAAAAATGGTATCTTGATTCACTTTTTCACAAAAAATATGGCTCTGTCACTCTTTTATTGCTAACACTCCACCAAACCATCTCTGAAGTCGGATAATGCCCACGTTGTACTCTGTTGACGAATTGGGAAGCTTCTTTCTAAAGAAGCTTTCCAAATCTCTAGCTTTCAGCATAAATACTGTAATTTTGTTCGTTAAAATATCGCTGAATAGCAAAAAATGTCTCTTCTGTAAGTAAAATTGAGTTGTAGTTGTTTTGATTTTACATCCCAATTCTTTTTTAAATTATCAGTTAAAAACCATTTTTTAAAATACGCGACATGGTTTTAAGTGCTATCTTCATCTCCCGAGATAATATCTTTTACTTTTGGACAGAATTTCTTCAAATACTTTCCCTTACTGCTGTGGTCACCTTTTGGTACGAACACTACGTGGACAACTAGATCTTTTTATGTCACAAACAGTGAAGGTTTTATTGTACATAGCAATAGCCACACAAACTTGTACACGCCAAGGCCGCAAGCCACGGTACACAAACATTTGACTAATACCAAGCCTATGGAGGATTTAAAGACCGTATTTGCCTCTTATCTACTTTATGTAGTGTAATCACAGCGATTCGGTTCTCTTTATCAGCTCACACCATTTTAATGTCACAAAATATTTTACAATATTTTGGCGCGAAAATACGAAAACGCGATGAACAATGGTATAAGAATTCCAAATGAAAAAGTAATATTTTGTTTTATTTTTTCTTTAAAAAGACTACTCCCGGGATCTTACAAACATCATGAAACAGAAATAAAGAATACCCAGACTCAGTACAACAATTTCTCAAACACAAAGTTTTGAACCTGCTTTGGCGACCGCTTAAACCACTAGCAGTCAGTCAGTTTGAACAGGTAACAGTATCTACAAAAACGTGTCGAGTCCAGGGTCAATTTTATTTCTCAGAATCAAAATACACACGTGTGCAGTATAATAGAAGCCAAAGCACGCTTTCTCATTACTCTTCAGTCAGTTTGAAGTAACAAAAACTCGAAAAAATACAAAACAAAAACAAAACAAACAACAACCCATAATGTCCCGCTGCTGGGCTCGGGTCTCCTCTCAGAAGAGGGTTAAGGCCATACGTCCCCACGCTGGCCAAGTGCGGGTTGGGGACTGGCAAGAATACGTTGTGGCTACGTAAATCTTGCCGTTGGATGTTTTCAAGCCGCCCGAAGGCCTCCAACTAAGCTTCACGACTGTTATCGTATGATAACAACCGGGACCGACTGCTTAACGTGACCTCCGAATCACGGAGACGCTCATGGTAGCATGCCACCAGCGGTCACCCATCCAGGTACTGACCGCGCCATCGTTGCTTACCCTCGATGATTGTTTCTAATCACCGAGTGCAACTGGGCTATGAGCGCCTTGCACTAACTACTACTAACGCACTAAAACATTTTGTTGAGTTATTCGTGAAACACATTTTTAACATGTCGCAAAAAAGTCAAATTATTAAATAAGAAAATTCGCGTATTATATCAAAGCTCGAATTCCGTTTTATAGTACATCAAAGAAATAATATAAAATAAAACTGACAAAATAAAACAATATTTACATATATACTAGCAAAGTCACGCGGTGCTAAATTACTTCTGAACCCGACTGTAGTCAATGATATGCCAGTTTCCTATACAACCATATAACAAATATAAGAAACTGGCATGTCATTGACTACATACTAATTAGCAACCATGTATAAAAATCATGTCTAATTATATTTATGTATATGAGATGTTCTGGATATATATTTTGAAGTGTTCGTTGTACGATAGTTATTATAAAAAAATAACTTATGACGAGTTAATTTTGACGATGTAAAAAACTGTTTTAGTTTTAAGACTTTATTACGTCGTAAAACTAAAAACAGTTTTTTATAGCCTGTAATAACAGAAATGTAAAAAAAAAGCCGCGAAGTGTAGGTACTTTGAACCTCTCATTATAATATAATCAGATTATAAGTAAGCAGTCAAGTTTGTCGAGATTTACAGGAATTTCCTTTCTAGGTTCACATCTTAAACCCCGGATCTAAGACTGAGACCCATTTATCGGAACACTATGTGGTTATGGCCGGTTCAAGACACAAAAATTGCACATTTTTATTTTTTATTGGATTAAATATCGTATCTGAATATATTTATTTGTAGTAATTAAAATGAAGTACCTTTCATAAATTATTTGTTTGTAACATGTTATAATCGTCGCTCGCGGCTCCGTCCTCCTTAATATCGGTTATCGCGTGAAAGATTGGCTTATGTCTTTCATTGAGAATTAAAGTATCTCCATGCCAAAATTTAATTGAAATCGGTGCAGCAGTTTACCCGTGAAAGATATATATATATATATATATGAGGAGGGAAATAAGAAAGCGTGCTTTGGCTTCTATTATACTGCACACGTGTGTATTTTGATTCTAAGAAATAAAATTGACCCTGGACTCGACACGTTTTTGTAGATACTGTTACCTGTTCAAACTGACTGACTGCTAGTGGTTTAACCGGTCGCCAAAGCAGGTTCAAAACTTTGTGTTTCAGAAATTGTTGTACTGAGTCTGGGTATTCTTTATGTCTGTTTCATGATGTTTGTAAGATCCCGGGAGTAGTCTTTTTAAAGAAAAAAACAAAATATTACTTTTTCATTTGGAATTCTTATACCATTGTTCATCGCGTTTTCGTATTTTCGCGCCAAAATATTGTAAAATATTTTGTGACATTAAAATGGTGTGAGCTGATAAAGAGAACCGAATCGCTGTGATTACACTACATAAAGTAGATAGGAGGCAAATACGATCTTTAAATCCTCCATAGGCTTGGTATTAGTCAAATTTTTGTGTACCGTGGCTTGCGGCCTTGGCGTGTACATGTTTGTGTGGCTATTGCTATGTACAATACAACCTTCACTGTTTGTGACATAAAAAGATCTAGTTGTCCACGTAGTGTTCGTACCAAAAGGTGACCACAGCAGTAAGGGAAAGTATATAAGTCCAAAAGCAAAAGATATTATCTCGGGAGATGAAGATAGCACTTAAAACCATTTCGTGTAATTTAAAAAATGTATATATATATATATATATATATATATATATATAGTGTAGTTTGTAGGAAATAATGGTAGTATGAAGTCCGAGGGTCGAGATAAATCGCTGATAAAAAAATATAATCGAAGCTACAATTATCGATGTTATTAGTGGTATCGCAATAGTACTAATACTTAGTAGTTAATCCGAATATATTTCAAGGCTAGAACTCACATTCACACATACTCACACACTGGAATATTTTAATGCAAAAATAAATAAATTCGTCTGCGGTTCTGAAATTCTGATATTATATAGCCTTCATTGATAAATGAGTTATTTAAAACTAATATAATTTTTCGAAACGAAGCAGTAATACCTGATATAACATACATATACCCGTAATACACTCATATTGACATAGGTAAATTGGTGAAGCTGTCAGAAGCCTAACTTGTAGACTTAAATCAATTAAAAGATTTAATTTATTCGTTAGAGCCTTTTTGGGTGTGCCGAAGGATGGGTACCTTAGAGAAAACCGGTTCTTTTGTTTACAATCGCCGAGTGAGTGAGGCTATGGAAGGTCAAGGTCAACCTCCTGGTTTAGGTGTTCAAAGGGCAATGCATTTGTGAGTCTTAAATTGCACATATCCGCGGAAGCGGCGTTATCTAAGTACTGGTTCACCCCTATTGAAAACCAGTTTTTCTTATTCAATTGTTTTATTTTCTCCGACTGACGTAAGCGACCGCCGATTAAGAGATCTCGGGTTCGATTCCCAAGTCAGACTGCTGTTAGGTATTTCTCACAAAAAATTCTTAATAGTAACCCGGAGAATGGTAGATGGCGGCGTTTCCTGCCCGTGCCTCGGATGGCACATTAAGACGTCGGTCCTAGTTATCATGTACATCTATGGCAATAGTTATCGGGAAATTAACTGACAACTAGGTTAATCTTGGAATTCAATTCAGCCTCAGGGTTACAGAGGTCCAATGGCAGTCGCTCCGAGGAAAAACTGATATTTAGGTAAAACTGGTTGACCCCAAAACATCTTGGAAATAATAAAGTCTAGGAAATGATAAATTGTTTTATATTCTCCAGGGGTCGTCAGTTCTATTTAGAACACTGCTTCTCCTTTTCTTCTTCAATGTTGATTGGTTTAGTGGCGGTGTTTTCAATACCCTCTATCCTGAAAATACTGATGGGTACCCGGCGCTCTAACTCTGTGTATACAGCATACAAGCGGTATCTCGCAACGCTTCTTCACACTGTATCCTGGTTCGAGCATGAACTAAAGCCTGGCAGCGTGTGAGTATGCCCTCTTCTTAAATTTACTTACTTTACTGGCTACCGACATGTGTCTTCGCCTAATATTGTATAATATATATGCGAAATAATGTAACGAGGTCTGCTGTAGTCAGCCACCATGACTCTTTCGTGCTGTACTGTTATATTTTATTATTATCATATAAAATTGGCGTTTTGTTTGGGAGGAATATAAAGTTGTTTTTTTTTGTATAATATATTTCATTCATCAATGTATGTACTTTTATTGGAACTTAAACATTCTTAACAGATCCTGGAAGTCGTTGTACTTAGTGCGCAGATGGCATTTGCAAGCAGGCATGGCAAGTAAACTGAAGGGCACTGGCGTGCTGTCACAGAGGGACATTGCCCTCACTCAATTCGGTTTCGTCGGTTATTCTATGCTAAGGCCAGACAATTTCGGCATCCGACAGCTTAGAGAAGGCGATTGGGATGCCTACAATTACTTCTGGAGGACAATAGGACATATGATTGGGCTGGAAGATAAGTAAGTTATATGCTGTGTTGGTGTTATCTTTAAAATAAATTATGAAGGCACTAATACCATTATTAGATAAAAGAGCTAACTTTTTTACAAGATTATGGCAAATTTGTGTAAGTAGTATTCGAAGTAAGAAAGATACCGTGTTGCATTCTATGTCTATGTATCAACATGTTTAAATTGATGTCAGACTACAGAAATTCTAATACAATTTTTATGTGTGAGATCTATTTGATAAAGGTGATTACCGTGCTCAAAAATAAAAATAGTAATTACCATTTTTCTTTCGCAAAACAAAAACATGTGTTTGTTAAAATACATGTATAAACCGATCTTAATTTTTTTTATTACTTATGATAAAATGCAGCACTTTTCGCATATTATTGTGCGATATATGCAGAGGTAATTTATTGTTTTATTGGAAATCATTACTGTCGCATAGCTTTATACATTTAATACCTACGTGTTAAACGAAAACATGACTGGAATTTCCATACGAACTACAAAAATTAATAAAATTGAAATTACATGAAAACGAAGGCGTACGATGCAACCATATTAGTTTTTGAGATTCAACGACAATAGAGCGCTCCAAGCAGTCTAACGCTAAAAGTTTGATATTAAATTCAAAACTGGAATCCAGCGAAAATAAATCTATATTCAATGATTATTAAATTTCAGGTATAACATCTGTCGACCAACTTTCTATGAAACTGTAGAAGTGTGTCAAGTATTACAAGATCGCGTATTCATTCCGTGCTTGGAAAACGTACCGGAATACTTTGAACATTTATCCAGAATGATGCTAGACGGCTTATGGTCTGTCAACCCCACCATCGAAACTGATGGTTTTCTGTACATGTGCCGGAATTTTACCGGAGTTCCTGGCTATATATATACGGAAAGTGACCGGATAAAACTCCAGTTGAGCCTCAAGAAATGCCTAAAAGGAAAATCTCTCGACACAGGCAAGTTTTTTGATTAATAAACTGGACTTTATGATTACACGTTTGGCATAGTGGTTTATGCGGTCACCACGCCGCTTTCTACTGCGCCTAGTGTTGTGGGTTCAAATCCCACATGGGACAACAATTTGTGTGATCCACAATTTGTTGTTCTGAGTCTGAGTGATCTTTGTGTTCGCTTCTTCTTGACACAGGAGGTATATTCACAAACAGATAGCAAGCTTTTTTTAAAAAATAATTGGTGGGGTTAAAACGACCGCATTACTATATTTGAAACGCGAAATTTTACGTATGACTGATGTTATTACTCCTGCGCCTTATTTATCTAAATTATTTAACACTTAATGCATCTCGCTGATAATGGTCTTATAGATTATGGATCAAATGATTTATGTCAAAAAAAAATAATAATGTGTAAAAATATTTTAACACTGTAAAACGATTTCTTACGAAATGTAGTTTGTTGACGTTTATGTCAAACAGGCTGATTATATTTTTTAAATCATGGGAGAGTAGCAGACTTCCGCATGACGACGCGTTGCCGCGTACGCTATGACAAAACGTGACAACGCATCGCCGATCTGACCCTCTGAATTGATATATCACATAATAATTTAATTTAAATAAGATACGTTCCTATGTGCTGGATTGCCCGTAGACAATTTATTTTAATCATTAATTTCCTATAAAGAGTGAAGTAGTATGATAGAAAGAGAAATTTCCGTGTGGTAAAGGATTAGGTATACGGAGTGAGACCACCCCTATTCACCCTATGAGTGTCGTAAGATAGACGTGTGCTGACTAAGGTAGCAGACCTCGCAGGACATCATCACTGCAAAAACAAAAGAAAACTTCAAACAAACCCCGTGTGGCGACTTCCACATACAGCGTCAACAGAAAAATATATGACAGCGCCATCTAACGAAGAAACATCGTACTACGGAGCAACGAAGAAAACTAAGAAACTACCAATCCTAAATCGTGCAATAGAAGTTCTCGCGCCGATTAACATATGTACAGCTTCCCAACATCAACCGTTGGGCAGTGGCCCACCAGGCACGATCACCTCGCCTGGTCGGAGGATCCTCCCTTTGTGTTGGAGGAATATGTGGCCCGTTCCTCCACACCCCATACCGACCCGTCAGGCACTAAGGCTATTCTAGCCCAAGTGAAGCGGTGGACTGAAAAGGGGGATATAATGTAATGTATCTATAAAATTTCTTTTTATTTCTCAGGTGTGGACACAAAAAAATTAATGAGGCCTACTGGCGTCCAAGGGCTTCCGGACCTCCCGCCACGCCTCTTATACTACAAAGATTATGACACTATAGAAACGGCTCCCGCTTACAAAGCACTCAGCTCAAATGCCAAATTCAAATTGTTTCTATTCCATCTGTACATGTACTTCTACACATCATACATTGGCCGACTTTACTTCAATTTGAACTTTAAATTTAGCTTGTTTTTGATGAGATACTTCCCATATATTGCATTCTTTAGATTTGGCATAAAAAAGTCGCTTGTTAACTTGACTCAGGAGGGACCTATAGATGATACAATGCCTAAGAATAATGCCGAGTATTATAAGCCTCAAGAACCGAAGACGTGGTGCCAATCAATATTGGCTTGGATTTTTTAACGTTGCAATTCTCTACAAATCTATGTAAATGTGACAAAATAACGCTAATGAAACACTTGTGAACAACCGCGTACTATATTTAACTTTTGTAAGTAGTTGGTTGGTAGGTTTTTTTTTAGTTTTATGGTAACTGACATTATATTCAAAAAAATTATTATTATTGCATTTTTTACTACGGTTAGGCAGTAAGTATGGCAAAACAATACTTGAAAAAGATGTTTTGACTTGATGTTGTGATAAAATGGACGTAATTTGTAAAATGATACAGGGGCAAGTGGAATATCTACGTGGAAGTGGAATACCTATATATAATATTTATGAATGGTATTTTAATTGCATTAGCAAAGTAGATAAAGATAGCAAAATATTGCGTAATTACTGTTATTACGTCAATACTTACCTGTCAGCATTATCTATTTAGATAGATAAGTAGTAATAATAGTGAGTGGCGGCACATCATTATCCTTTTTAGTTAAAAGGTTTAACGAACTTCACAAATGTAGGTTTATCGAAGTATTTGTATAATATAATTAACAAAGAGTGAAATAAAATTGTGTTGCGTTGTTTGTGGTAAATTAACATACATTATGTATGCTTGTATTTGTAATGTTAGGTTATTTTGTGGTGTGCGCTTATCTTTATAATGAGATTTATGTTTTATATTTATTTACCAAACTGTCGTGAGCCATGCCGTCTAACTTATTCTAGCTAGAGCATAACGCATTTATTCTAGAATTAAAAAGGTTTGCTTGGCTGGATAAAGTTGTCAAATCAATATTAGGTACATAAATTTTGACGCGAAGGGAAGATTAGAATTTGAAATCATTGCGTTACAATATAATATGAGTGCTTTTAAATGTTTAATTGAAGGAAATGATTTAAATACATTTGTCATACATATCAATTTTAAAGACGCATTTCAAACAAATTTTGCGGGCGATTGTTTTTTGTTTTTGCGAAAGACGGTCCCCATTTCATGTCATCCACATTTTTTATATTTTTTTATCATTAATTCCATCACGATGAAGACTTGAAGACTAAGAATTGAAGACATTAAAAACTTGACATTGGCAGAAATAGCTGATCCGGCTGGTTGCCATATCATCAAAAGAAGAAGAAGAACAAATTTTGCGAATCTAGAAGTGTCAGGATTGGTAGTGATTTTTGTAGTTTTGATATAATATAATGTTAATTTTTAATTCAATATATATAATATAATAAAAAGCAATCCCAATAGTAATAGGAATAACAGGCGTGGTAGCTAAAATTATACACAGATACATAAATAAATTAGATTCAGACATTAATAAACAAATAGTACAAAACCAGGCAGCCATACATACATGCACAATACTCTCGAAAGTTTTAGGGGACACAGTATTTTTAAATTCGAGGGACCTCCTCTTCTCTAAAAGTTTCAAAGCGGGAATTAGGATGAAAAACCGAGAGAAATCTCGAGTAAGAAGAATCTTAACAATAATAAAATGTTGGTTGTTGAAAACTTGAGTCGTAGAGTCCGACCAAAACTGTTCGAATATTCTTAACGTTTCCTCATTTCTTCATAATATAAAAAATAAAATAATAATAATAAATATGTTCAGACATTTTAACACACAACGCCATCTCGTCCCAAACTAAGTAGAGGTTGTACTATGGGTACTAGACAACTGATATTAATACTTATATACTTTTTTTTGTAAATACATACATATTATACATAGAAAACAACCAAACTCCGAAACGAATATTTGCAGATCATACAAACATTTGGTCCGACTCAGGAATCGAACCCGAGACCTCTTGCATAACAGTCGCATTCGCTACCACTGCGCCCAGAGGCAGTTAATAATAAATAAAAAATATATATGCAAGTAATTTATTTTACTTCTTAGTTTTTTAATATTTATGTTTTTCTTCTACATATACATATTAAACCTTTTTCAAATTTTATACTTTTCCCTACTCAAAGTCTAAAACGGATACTAAAAATTCTCTTTACATATTAATGTCTTTTTTAAGTAATTAACTAATTAATATAACTAGTGGTCGTTTAGTGGTCAAAATTCGACTTTAATTCATTTTTTATTCTTTCTGCATACGGAGGGGCTGTATGAACTTTAACTGTGCCCAATGTCATACTACTCAGTTCGCATAATTTTTGTAATAATATAAAATATCGGGCTACAAAGTTTTTGCTTCACGTATTAACATAAATAATTCAATAACGCATCGACTGTACGTTTATGCATCTAATTCTCATTATTTGCAAATATTATTACAAGTAATGTATATTTGCAAACCTTGCCTTTGAGAAACAAGTCTGTTCTTAGCTAGTTTAAATAAGATAGCATTTTAAATATATTATTTATATTTTCGATTTTTTGTGGTAACTTAAATGAAAAGAAAAATAATGAGGTTACATATCATAGGACGTAACTATAAATGATATATGCAATTGAATAATTTTACTTGACAATAAGTATGAATGAAATGGAAATATAAAACTTGAATTTGTATTGAAATTTATAGCTGAAATAAAATAAGGGTATCGATAGTTTTATAATTTTTAGATGTGTATTTTTATATACAAAAAAACAAATATTTATATCAAAATGTTTTTTTTATTATAATTAAATATTGTTATTGGAAGAAATCAGCTGCTTTTAATCTTGTTCGTTTGGCAACATTGATTTGTAGTAGATTATCTGTGAGATTGTTGTCGTCTGTGGCAGGTGTGTTGCCATTGTTAGGTGTAGGAGTGCGCGGAGTTCTCGCTTTAACAACATTCGGTGTTGTCACTAGTGGTCGTCTATGTGTCGGCGTCCCTTTCGGTGTTGCGTGCGACAAAATGCCCATATCATTGGGAGTAAGCCTCAGTCGTGGAGAAACTAAATGTTTTGCTGCTAATTTTCTTGCTGCTGGGGACATACTGGCTAGACGTTCTGTGTTTGATCTGAAACTAATAAAGTTATAAAGGGTTTTTAGGGTTTTCAATAGGTGTAGTGACAGTGTATTCTTAATCTGTGATCATAAAGAAACTGTGTGATAGCTCAGACCCTGGATTGGAGTTTACGTCACGTGAAATCCTCGGAGCTAACGTCATATTGGTCGCCAGAAAAATATCCCAAATAAAAAAATGTTCTAGTGCTGTTAGTATTAATAGCTTGTTAGACGGTTTAACTAATAACAGGTTCTGCAGCGTAACGCCTCAATTTTAGTCAACTCTCTATTTCACTCTTCATAAAAATTTCATACCGTCAGGCTAAATATGTAGAACGTGTTGAAAACTAATTTAGTTTAGTAGTTAAGGAGGTAAAAGATTATGTTAGTAAAGAGGCTAACTACATACCTCGGTGTTGGTGGCGCTATTCTTGGCGTGGTGGGTCTTCTCCGTTTAGCCACTTGTTCGGCGAGTTGCAATCCGATGCGCTCGCGCACTCCACCTTCTAACATGCGATATGCCGCGCCCGCACCCACACTGTATAAAATTACAACAAATATCATTAACCGACTTCAAAAAAGAAGGGGGGTCTCAAATCGACTGTTTTCTTTTTGTATGTTTGTTACCTCAGAACTTTCGACTGGGTTTACCGATATTGAGAATTTTTAATATGTGTGGTTATTGTGAAGCAGATTGGCAGATCCTGTACCGCTGGCAATATATTATGAATGGTTATGAGATTTATACCGTTTTTAAGTGAATCGTCCTAATTATTTTCATGTATTTATTATAAGAACTATGATAATTTAAGAACTATGCTAAAAGAATTTTAATTTTGCTCATGAAGTTGCTACAACTGCATTAAAAAAACGCATTCCTAATTGTTCTAAACACGCCATACTTAAAGTCTACAGTCTTAGTACAAAACTAGATGGCGTTGTGTGTCCGATTGCCGCTAATATTTAAATTACATTATTTTAAATATATAATACATAAAAAAACGATTAGCAAAAAAAAAGCAGTTAAAAAATAGTTAAAAATAAAAAGTTTCGGTAGAAAAGTGGCAAGTTGCAATACTTACGCAGGTAGTGGAGTATCTCCACCGTCGAGGCGGAAAGGGGTGCCTTCGATCTCGCCCCACGTCATGAGCGGCGACCGGTCGGGCCCCTCGCCGGGCCGGGGCGAGGGCGTGCCCACCAACGAGTACTCGCCGCCCGCCTTCTCTGTCGATATACTCACGCCATCCACGCCGATCTTGCCCGATACGCTAGCGTCCTAAACGTTACAATAATAAGTGAGTCAATTCGGTAGATGACACTTTAATCAAATTGGTTACTTTTTATCATCTGTCCAAACGATAACTTTGTATGAAAAATGTACAAAATACAATCTTGTGACGTCACTGTTTTAGACTATTCAATTGAGCAATATATTTCAATGTTTAACTTATTAAAATTTGTAATAGAAATGAAAAACTGTAATAATTGGGTGTTTTCTATGTATAATATGTATGTATTTACAAAAAAAGTATATAAGTATTAATATCCGTTGTCTACTACCCATAGTACAAGCTCTGCTTAGTTTGGAACTAGATGGCGTTGTGTGCTAAAAAAAAAAGAAAATAAATGTCTGAACTAATTATATTTTCCGAGATATTTTGTTATATACGTTTTAGTGAAGGAGATATCGGTATTTATTTATGATACAGTCATCTACCCCAATGAAAGTAATAAAACTGCGTGAGGCATAGACAGAGTCTAGGCGATATTTATACAATTTACTAATAATTGACACAGTCAGTAATCTGTGTTTCTTAAAAAGAGAGTTATCTCACGTATATAAGGACGTGTATATCGAATGCACGGTAGGCCTAGTATTTTTATGCCGCAAGTGTTGTGGGTTCAATTCAAATCTTAAATGGGACAACACTTTCTGTGTACCACGGTTTGTTGTTCTTTATCTGAGTGTATTTTGTGCCCGTTTTATGTGTTGTAAAGTCCCCCGCGATACAGGATTTATATTCCTAATGCGTGCGATGTCTACAAAAATAAGACGATATGAATTTACTTATTTAGTAGTACGTAGAGCCAGACCCTAGTACCAGGCTTATATCTAATATGGCAATCTGACACCTGTTTGTTACGTTTTTCTTTTTAATCACTTAAGCTATATATACATGGTGGGATTATATGACAGGTTTCCCAATACAGTTTAGTTTTACAGGTAAACCGAGGCACCCTGCACCTGTTTAGGCAACGGAAAATATGAATTGACCGTCAATATGCCTGTGCATTTTAACTGTATAAGCAAAGCTAAGGGTGCTGCAGTCGTTCCTGCGCACACATGTGTAATTGGGAGAGGAGATGCGTGGTGCTGTACTGCATAATATGGCGTCTCGTAAGCGGAACTGTGACCTATGGCTTGGTTTATTCAGGTTTACCGCTACATGTATTTCCAATACTCTATTATAAATTCTATACCGTGGGAGAGCCACGCTTCGGCATGGATGGGCCGGCTCGACCGGAGTGATACCACGGCCTCACAGAAAACTCACTCGGTGAAACAGCGCTTACGCTTTGTTTCATCGAGTGAGTGAGGGTACCGGAGGCCCATACCCCAATCCAACGCCCCCTATCCCCCTCACCATCCCCTTTCCCCCCAGGCCGCCATAGTGTGGGTCACCATGCTGCATTGTTCTTTTTCGCATTGAGGATGGTGACCACCACTCTTGGATTCTGCTCATGCTTTCCATCAGGCAGGGCAGAGTCATTTTGGNCGCATTGAGGATGGTGACCACCACTCTTGGATTCTGCTCATGCTTTCCATCAGGCAGGGCAGAGTCATTTTGGCAGCTTAAATATAAAAAAAAAAAAAAAAATATTAGGTAACTGCAACATTGAGGATCAAAGGAGATGTGGTTTTAATATGAAACAAGACAATCTCAAAAACAAACCGACCCCAAAATAAAGTACAATAACCTTAATGGGGTGCTAACTTGTCCCGCTTAGACGTTTCTTCAGTGGCAAGATAGGGTACGTAAGCCACACACAGCACGCCTGAAACTTAGATTCTCAGACTTAAACACTAGCCGAAATCGGCATGGGATATATACTCGTAAATATTAGGTAACTCCCTACCGAGTATGGCTACCTAAAGGAACTAGTTAGATGGTAGCATTCCAATATGAGTTTACCAACTGAGGGTTTAGGGTCTAGATAGGTACCTGACTTCTAGCAATAGCTGAGATGGCCTCTTTATTCTTCACGTGGTCGAACGGTTCAGCCCTGAGCCTCGTGTTCTGGTGCACCAGCTCGGGTTTGGGAGGAGCTTGCTGCGACGTGGCCCCGTCTGGCACGTACATTATGTAGTTTTTCGCTTTGTAACGCCATGTGTCTAGCTGTCAATTAACAATAATAATATATATATTAAAAACTGCCCGCGCGAATATCGCCTATTAAAGTAAAGTTATATCTAGATTCATTTAATAGTTTTTGTGTGAAAGAGTAACAAACATCATTACATCCTCACAAAACTTTCGCATTTATAATATTAGTAGGATAGGATATATACATTTACGCTTAGAGGCATAATAAATTCTCACCTCATGTGGTCTCTCAGTCTGGTCGGCCTGCTGCTCTATCGAGGGTAAAGCGAGGGCAGTATCAGCGAGCGCTGCTGACGTCACCTCCGCCTGGAACTGTGTCGCTAGTTTCGAGAACCGTTTCTTGTCTTCTAATGCTATGACTCTATCATAACTTGCATTGTCTTCGCTTGTGTGACTTGATAGGAAAGAGTCTGAATATGATAATGAGAGTAA
Source organism: Hyphantria cunea (assembly GCA_003709505.1). Lineage (NCBI taxonomy): Eukaryota > Metazoa > Arthropoda > Insecta > Lepidoptera > Erebidae > Hyphantria > Hyphantria cunea. The sequence continues at coordinate 1,616,911 of PKRV01002418.1, forward strand.
TTTAGTATTAAGAAATATTCATGGCACTTTTTAAAACATTCTGTATGATACCACAGTATTTTTAAGTCAAACAATATTAATCTATCTAATATCTAATCTATTCACAAGCTAAGCAGAGCTCGTGTTATGAATAGTAGCAGTAAAATAGCACATACGGTACTAACTACGATGATACGTAGAACTAGCAACCCGGCCCAGCTTCGCACAGTCTTTGAAATTATTTATTTATTATTACATACATTAACAAATTAATTTATTTATATATTAGGGTACCCAAAGAGTAAAATTGGACCCTATTACTAAGATTGCTGTCCATATGTCTGCCCGTCTGTCACCAGTCCGTATTTCATGAACCGTGATAGTAAGACAGTCGAAATTTTGACAGATGACGTATTTCTGTTGCCGCTATAACAATAAATACTAAAAAAACAGAATAAAATTAATATTTAAGGGGGCTCTTATACAACAAACGTGATTTTCGTTACGTCGAGTTGGTTGGTTTCGGTTGTGTCCGACTCGCAATTGGTCGGTTTTTTAAAACCATATAAGTCTACTGATATTATATTATAACTAATATTACAAATAGCTGTTTAAAAAAGTGTAACTTTTTTTAGGTGTACGTACCCAATGAATGATTGTCTGTTATATCTTTGGTTTTTTCATGAGATTTAGACCCATCTGGGTCAAGTCTCTCTCCTCGTAAGCTAGATTCTGAAGGTGTGAATGGTCTGTCTGCATGTGGTGTATCAAATGTTGCAGGAGAATTATCTGGAACAAACGGTTTCATAAATTAAGCAATAATTAACATTTTAAAATGACTTTTGATTATTGTTTCTGTCCAATAACAACTACCTATAAACGGTTTAATGACTTGGTTTGACACCATCATTTTGTACTCTCAAACTACAGACTATTCTCCATTAACGTAGATGGAAGAACATTTTCTGGGTGGTGACAGATTTAGAATATAGAGTGTCAAAATCCCTATTCATCACATGGGTGTTATAAGAGGAGGCTAAGGGATTAAATCATGTTGGAAAACAAACTTGACACAATCCCTATAACTAACAGTTACATATAGTTAACCTATAGTTAACAGTCTGGCCAGCATAGATTAGTTAGATCAAAACCTGCTTTCTAAGAAGAGATCTATTTTCAGCAGTGAATTGTTAAAGCCGTTGATGATGTGATTGTCTCTATATAACATGAACCTATAAACGGTTTAACATAATGACTTGCTACGATACATAATTTTCACACCCAATCTCAAGACTATTCTCCTGTCTAGGGTAAAGGCAGACAAATAAAAAGGGAGTAAATTGTATTGCTTGTAGTTAACTCGTTAGGTACTTATACATGTCTAGGTTTAAAACAAAGATTAATAAATAAAGAGAGGATGGACCATCTACCGTCTCTATTTACAGTAGACTCTACCGTGAAGATGCGAAGTAAGAGTGTTGGTCGTTTAGTGTGAGGTCGCTGGCCGTAGTCAATGGGCTAGTTATACCGTAGTGCTGATGCATGCTTCTGTGCTATCGTGTGTGTCGCAACACTAATAATACAAAGATAAGAAACTTACATGGTTCTGTAGGAGGTCTACTACCACTATACTTTCTAGTGATTTCTTGGAGACGTACATAGTCCTTGTTCTCAGTGGCTTCCAAGAATTCATTTTGGGCTTTTAGCTTCTCTAAATCAGGAAAGAAATCTCTTTGAATGATCTTCGCTATACCCTGAAAGTATTAAAACAAAATAAAAGTTGTAAAGTATCTATCTGTTTGTCTGTTATGCTTTTACAGCTAAATCACTTTGATTCTATGAGAACAACCATGGGCTAGTCTTTACTGTGATACTCAACATATGCACAATCCAAAGCTAGTATGTCACATATTTCTGACATACATTACATGAGTAACAAAATGGTTTTACTTAATACATCTTTTAAGAATTACAGTAGAAACTTGATTAACCAGTCTAATTGTTGTTAGAGATTCAGATGATTGTAAATTCAGATAATCGAATTTATGAAGAAAAGTGGTGTTGTGCACTTATAGCAGATACATACATAATGAGAAACAACAAACACATACCAACGAAAATCAATGTAATAATAACGAATTATCTACCCCGCAGGGTGTGGGTGGAGTAATACCAGTTCAAATATGTTCATGCTTGCATAAACTCAAACTCAACTTTTAATACATATGTTAAGCATTTTGTCACTTAATCATCACTCAATATGGCTTAATTATTGTATTTGTCATGGTTGTGGTCCAGATAATCGAGAATCCATGAAACGGAAGGCCGGATAATCGTGTTTCTACGGTAATAAACAAATACTTTGAGAAGACTGGTGTTATGAAATTCTTTCATTACTGTTACTGCTACGGAGTGAGATTAAATAAAAATAAATTCATCCTCTTGTGACTTAGGGTGATCCTGAAGATCCGGAAACACAACTGTAATTTTTAAGTGGCAAGTATCCACAGGAGGCGGTGTTTACTGACTATGTGCTCCCACATAAAAATCCATAATGAAATCACTGTTTGGTATCTAACTATTTATTTTTCCGAAGCAAGGACGAGTTGATTCATCATCATCATCAGCCTATCGCAGTCCATTGCTGGACATAGGCCTCTCCAATTTCACGCGACTTAGTTCGATCTATGGCTTCTCTTGACGAGTTGATTAGACGAGCAAAATAAGAAGAAGCAAATAACACTTACCTCTACATATACGTCTTCGTCTAGCACTTGAGTTTTCTTTTCAATTTTTTGTTTAGGCACTTTTGGTACTTTGAAAATTGTACTTTCGTGTTTTAATAGTTTCATGTTTTCTAAAGCTGCTGCCCCAGGTTTTGCTGTCTTGTTTTCGTCAGACATTATAAAAAAAAGTGCATGAAAATGTATTTAGTGTAATTTGTCACGATCTATTTGCACAAACAATGAGATCAACATCAGTCATTTAATCAGAATCACAAGTTTTCATTCGGAATTCACAATATTGTGGCTATTGACACTATTTGTGAATGACACTGACACATGTCAGAAAGTGACATGTTGAAACTGTTAGTTTTAGAGATGAGAGATAATAATATTTCGAATATTTTATTATTTATCCCCACCCCTATTAATTTCTCTTCTCTTTTAACCTATTCATCGCCAGAACTCGTTCAGGCGTTAATAACTTTCATACGTTGTAATTCCATTAAACTTTAATCAGTTTTCCTTCTTCCTTCTTCACTTTGCTATTTTTGTATTTTTTTTTAACACTAATCTCTTACATTCATATGTCATTGGCAGAATTGTCGACATCGCCACAGATTGCCATATCCAAAAAAAAACAAAAATAATATTTCGGGAGATCGTTTTTTGTTTTTTCGAAAGACGGTCCCCATTTCATGTCATCCACATTTTTTATAATTTTTATTATTAACTCCATCACGACGAAGACTTAAAGACTCGAAAACTTAGAATTAAAGACTCGAAATACTTGACATTGGCAGAAATAGCTGATCCGGCTGATTGCCATATCATCAAAAGAAGAATAATATTTCGATTTTATCGATCGTATTATGTTCCTTCGAAAGACGCTCCCCATTTCATCTCTACGACATTTATATATTTTTTATCATCATTTTCATAACGACGAAGACTCGAATTAAGACTTGAATGCTTTAAATACTTGACATTGGCAGAAATAACTGATAGGCTGGTTGCCATTTCATTAAAAGAAAAAAAAAATCGATTTCAAATATAGGAAATATTGCGTTAACTAAACGCAATTCATAATTTGTAAATATTGAAATTTCAATAAAAAATTCGATAGTTTTAGGATGTTCTAAATAGATTTTTTGGTTTTCTTTTTTTATTTATAGTTCTGCCACCATATATATAATGAATGTAGACAATGCAACAATGCAGCATGGTGATCCACAACATAGCGGCCTAGTAATGTTTCAGCATCGTTGGGGGTCTGGTATTTTGGATTTATATTAAAAGTTAAGTTATTTCATCTTACAGTTTCGCTATGCAAACGAATATGAAAGCACTTAGTGTTTCAATTATTACTTTATTTATTTATTCTTCATGCAATTACATTGCAAAAGGTGGACTTAATGCCATGGGCATTATCTTCCAGTCAACCTTTAGGTGGTGCAGAGCTACGTGTAGTAGGTGTATTCTTGAAGCAAGTGAAAATTATTGTTCGAATTGTACAAGGTTGTGCAAGGTACATGAAGATATCATTATATAACATAAATGTCATAAATACAATATTCGCATACACACATACGCATACTTATGCGTGTATGCGAATATTGTGATTATAATTAGATAAGTGCAATTTCTGTGTGGACTATAATTTTATAAGCTTCTTATTCACTCCAACAACTTTTAATTATCTCATAGACAGACCATTTGAAAGATGTGCATGTAGCACATTCTTAGTGCGATAAGTCCCACTAACAGTAAAGTTATGATTTACCATGGCTGATACCTATGGAAGAAGGCTACAAGTTATCCTTATTGAATTAACTGTGCACTCGACTCATCAACAGCCTATCGCAGTCCAAAGCTGGACTTGTGCACTTAACTGATTTTATAGTATTATAATACCACGGCAGACAGTTTTTTGCAGCCAAGGTATAATAATACAGTAAAATCAGGTATTACTGTCCATTATCAGTTTTGTATTTCCCGTACCTATGTTATATATGGCCTTGCCTAATGTAAATGAACTTGGTAGCTTCAATTTATAAAGATTTCATGTAGAGATGGGAGAAATACAAAACAACCATTTCATGTCAGTAAAATTAAATATTCATTTATTATTATAAATCTTACAAATTATCGAACTACTTATTCTTAATAATAAACATTATTAATCTAGTTCGTTTTACTTTTATTTTTCTTCCTAATGTATTCTTTGATATAAAAGTCTGAGAATAAAAATAGTATAAATATGTTGTGTGGTAAGAACACGAAGGAGATCCATTTAGGATATTCACACGACGGCTCGAAAATCACGTGGCCGAAATGAAGGATGAGCAACAGGAACTGTAGCTGTTAACAAAAGTACGTTTAAGTATAAATTGATTTGAATATTTTTATTGTGTTTAATAATGGACCAGGTAGCTTATTAAAACCTAAATGAATGAATGAAAATGAAGGAAGGAAGCCATGCTGGAGCTATTCAACAAAAGTACAATTAGAAACGGATCAATGAATGAAGAAAGTATAACCAGTAAATTTATTTAAAACAAATAATGATTATACAAAATATTACCCGACTGCGTCAATATCATATAAAATATAAAACATGTTACTCGATGTATTTTGAAAACGTTTTTTTATAGATTACTTTTTGGATTATAAATTACTTCATTCTTTTAATTTTAATGTACCCAGTGTCACTCTTACCAATCGACTCTATTCGAAACTAATCTATTAATACCACTCACAAAGGTTTAGGCTCTAGGACGTGCCAAGGATATATACATACATACATAAACTCGAAAAAAATACATACATATACAACCTCCTTTCGCAGTCGGGTAAAAAGACCATAAAATTGTTCATGAAATTATTCAACTTTCATGAGCTACTATAGCATATTTCGCTGTACTTCTACTTGAAACATGGAGTCATTATCATATCTAAATCATTCATTATTTCTTATCCTAAGTTTTAGTTTAGCACCTCGAAATTGGAAAATGTCTTTGGAAGTAAATTCTAAAGAACCAAACTTATCTGGTTCATTATCGTTTGTAATAACGTCGATGATTGCAATGACGACAAATAATAAATGGGAAGTAGTTCTTACGATTTGAAGCTGTGTAATATATTTCTTCCACCACTGTTGTACCCATTGTGGTCGCACGATTGATATCAGATAGTAGGTGTACATAAAAGCGTGGACAGTTGAATTAATGAAACCCAGCATCACGCCATGCCCACCTGTTGACAATTTTATTTTTATTCTGTAATCTTTTTCAAAGTAAGTGTTATGACAGCAGACACATATAGGCTCCCGAATGGTGAACTAATTATTGTTAACAACACTAGTTACGATAACAAAAGTAGCAGGTCTACACATTTGAGCTGGGATGGTGATGTTTTCCGAAAAAGAACTATTTTTAAAATCGTCTTCAAAACCGATTCGAATTGTAACCAACGACTCGAATAGGTTTTGGTTAATCGCTTCAAAAACAATGGAAGTTGAAAAAACGATTTCAAAAATACATTCACAAAATAATTAAAAATCCATTTTATAGAAGATAATAAAAATATAATACATTAAACGGTCTCTTTTAGTAACATTAACGAATTAGATTATTTATATTTTTATTAACAGTTTAGATTTGATTATTATTTATATTTTATAATATAAGGAAAGCATCATGTTTAAAAAAAGACATTTTCAGCGGCTGTCGCAGACTTAATACGTAAGTATATATTACGTACCTGGTACATATTTAGTGCCGACAAATCCCAGTACACACATCCCTAAGTGGTGATAAACATGTAGAAAGGAAATTTGGTTAAATTTCTTCCGTAGTACGAAAAATACCTGTCGACAAATTTATCCAATTTAAAAATGTCGTCAAATACTAATAGACCCACAATCCTAGATTAAGCTTTTGTAAAAATAAATTGTCATGACGTGACTGCCTCAGTGGCGTATTGGTAGCGTGCACATTGGTGGCGTGCACATTGGTGGCGTATGTGACTGTCGCCATATGCGCCACCAATTGGACAAAATTTGGAGGTCTGAACCCCCGTGCTTCGCATGTAAAGCTGTCGGTCATGCCGGTCATGTCTGATAACCATTCCATCGGATTATGAGAGTGAGGGATCAGAGAGTGCACCTGTGTTTGCGCACATAATTATGTAATATTTACGTTTTAGTATTCTTTTTGGTTTTAGAATATATTATTCGAGTCGGTTTTTCTATTAAAAAAATATTTTTACACTAAGAGTCTTGTTATAAAATTACTCTTAATATAAAAACTAGGTATAAAGTTATTGTTATTTTCCAAAGAAATGTTTAATTTAATTTTAGAACTGATAAAACATTGATTGGATGAAGAATTATAGGATATCGTTATGTTTCCTGTTTTTGATTGTACCTATAACTTATTTTTTTTTATTGACATGAAACTGAGATGCTTCACAACGAGTTTGAGTTAATGTTTAAATATTTTACTCGATTTTTATCGTCATTACCTTCTACGATGTAGGTATTATCTGTTTAAGGCACTGATGGTTAAAGGTAACTACGCCTTCATATTTTTTTATTAATATACTCACATACATTCTAGACAAATATCTACTCTCTCACGAAATATTTATATAAATTCAAATTTTATTATTTGAACCTTGAATTGGTTCAGTAACGGACAAGGTGCATATATATATAACCTAGTGTTAGTCATTCTGTAACTAAAAAAAAAGATGATAATAAGTACGCAATAAATAAGTTAAATTTGAAAAATATGTATGACAGGTATAAAAGAAAAAACACTTTAATTTATGAGCACATTATTACCTAATTATGTTGCGAGTTATGAGTGTAATGACGCAGCAATAAGAAGAGCTAAGAATCACAATTTTCTGACTAGTGCTGGTGACGAATTTCCATACTATGTAGTAAAACAATAATTTTTTGTTTGTTTTCACTCGTAGGTACTCCATATAAAACTTAACTTCGCCAAATTTCATATTCGTCTCAAAGGGGTACAAAGTTTTCCTCGTGTATTTATCTATATATATATCTTACTAGAATAATATCGAAACAGGTTTTAATGATAACAATAATTTACCATTATATAATGACTTAAGTTAATTCAATACGGTAATTCTTAGAGTTCAGAATTTACCACTCTTATTGCAACATTTGGCAATGATTACATATATATACTTATATATAATACATACTTACTATACTTTATAAAATATATGATAAATACTTACTATACTTTGTGATGTCGGAAATAAAGTTCATTTACCTAAAGTACCAAGAAATTATGTATCCATCATCAGCCTTTTGTATTCCAATGCTGGACAAAGCCCTCTTCAATTAATAATAATAATCCCACTAATATTGTTAATGCGAAAATGCGAAAGTTTGTAAGTATGGATGGATGTTTTTTACTCTTTCACGTAAAAACTACCCAATGGGTTGCTTATACATCAGAATAACACATAGGCTACAATTTATAAAGATACTAGCTTCGACCCGCGGCCTTACCCGCGGTACAACAACATCCGTGGGTAACGCCGATGTATAAGCTATTATTGTAAAGTTTCATTAAAATCCATTCAATTGTTTTTATGTGAAAGAGTAACAAACATCCATTCATACTCACAAACTTTTGTGTTTATAATAAAAATAGGCTTATGCCCACCTAAATAATGTTATGTAGGAAAGTTCCTAGTAGTAAGTAAAGTACCTACAGGAAGTAATACCTAAGTAAAGTAAGAAAAAACAGTAGTAGTAGGCACAAAATTATTTGAATAGTGGAAATTGGAGCTTAATTTTGACACTTCATCATCAGCCTATCGCAGTCCACTGCTGGATATGGGCCTCTCTAATTTCACGCCACTTAGTTCGATCTCTGGCTTCTTAATGCATCAAAACCACCTGCCACCACCCACAAACCTGTTATTATTACAGCTACAACGTCTATACTTATATCTAGACGCAATTTAAAACAAGATAATCATTATCATCAGGCTATCGCATTCCAATGCTGAACATAGGCCTGTCCAATTGCAGGCCGCTTGGTATGATTCCCGGCTTCAAAAAAAGATCAACTTCAATCTACTTTTTCTAAAAATAATGTAGGATCACACTGCCATAAGGGAGAGCTTACCAAGATTTGTAGAATCGACACTTAATTACGACGCCAACAGAACAGTCAAAAAGTCTTAGGCATCTCCATGGGCGATAGAATATTATCGACATGCAACGTATTTCTTTCTATACACTCTGTCGTATACGAGTCTTGAAGATACGATGAAAAAATATAATTGCTCGTTCGTGTAAATTACTCTACGATAAAAGAACGGATCTATCACGATTTTCTCGTTCATGGAAATAGCTGTTAAATGTACAAAACAGAATGAATAAAAATATTAGAAAATGAAAGTTTACCGTGTCCAGGAGATCGACGATCTTTATCATATAATAAAGCCATATTCTGCTCACGACTATTCGTTCAAGTTCTGTGTCTTCATATACGATCTTTTGACACCATATGCTGTAATGCCCGTTCAGGTAAAGCCTTGTAAGGCACTGTGAATTACGAAATAGTACATTAAACTTGCAGTACATCGGAACTACTATACAAACGAAACTCTATGATTACAAAAGTACCAAGAAAAAGTTTAAATGACCATAACCCGACTACACTTTGCCACCAGGCTCATTAATACAAATCAATTGACACTTCATTCTGTATAATCGATTCAGTAGTTAAGGTACTACTATGAAACATACACAGACTGATAAAGCTTTAATCCCTTTTTTTGGCTTGGCCATTCTTGGGTTGAAACATAAACATGTTTGTTACTTCATCAACTCAAAAGGCTAAATCAATTGTAATAAAATTTGGGATAAAGCTTATTGGGCAAAATATATTGTGTTCTCATATCAGTGAGTTACTTATACGTTACCTTGTCTAACATTCAGTGTATATATTAAAAATAAAGATATCTCTCGCACTAGGCATACATAGCATGGGACTTTACAAACAGCAATTTGTGGGGTTTAAAATTCAACGCTGTAAAGAGCAGTGAGATGATCGCATTATACCACTATGATGTTCGTGCAGCTAAAATAAAAAAATATGAAACGTTTCTAGGCCGTTAAGTGCGATTACACAAGCCACAAACTGGTGCAGTGAAACCACCAGCCAGCCCTGCGCATCCTTTGCTTTCACAATCCTGTAATTGTAATTACATACCACATTTTTTGTAATTAATTCCTGCTACTGTTGAGTAAATGATTTCACTAATTTGCGTTACTGCTTTAGTAGTAGTGTCGTAGAATTAATATATCTATCTAATGAAATAGTGTTAAAGGAGTAATTCTTTTTTATATATATATATATATATATATATATATATATATAATCTGAATCTCAGAAACTGCTCCAACGATTTTTATGAAATTTAGTATGCAAGGGGTTTCGGGGTGATAAATCGATATAGCTAGGATTCATTATTATGAAATTTAATGTGTTGCTATTTACATTACTTACTTCTTTTGTGAGAAATCCTGAAAGTAATATTTGTATAATATTGTATAATATGATTGTATTCTTGAGTTTATACGGCTGCCGCTTTTCCATGAACGCAGGGCCCCAAGACATAACAAACCTGTGATACACATACAGTATCACTAAGATTGGGATCGGGCTACCGACTAACGTGAAATTATTTGTTCGGGGATCTGGAAAAATGTAAAAAAAAACTGTTAATTTCAAACATTTAGTTAAAAATATTAGTAAATAATCGGTACTTTTACGAGCATTATTAATGGTGGCAAAGAGAAGACCTAGGGTAAATGATTACTGTCTCATATTCCATTTACATTCATACTGATTATGAAACTAACCAAACTATAGGCCGATAATACCTGGATGACTTTGGTACCATTCATGATAAGCTTTTGAAAATACCGTACCAAGCGTACTCTTTCTTCAAAGGCTGGCAACGCACTTGTGACGCCTCTGGTGTTGCGGGTGTCCATGGGCGGCGGTAATCGCTTACCATCAGGCGAAACGTCTGCTCGTTTGCCTCCTATACCATAAAAATTAATACCATTTGGATAAAAGCAATCTATCTCAAATATGAGATTTATATTTTTAATATGAATGCATTTTTATTTGCATTGTGTTAAGATAATTTTGCGGTAGCAAAAACTTCCGGCGTATAATACTTATATCGTTCACCTACCATGTCTTGAAATATATGAAACTCGCAGATATTTATCTACTAAAGATTCATATATTTTCAAAATACACGAATTACAAAAATTGGGATTAACAACAGAGGAAAGGAGATACAAATATATTTTATTCACCTGCCAAATCTTCATTTAAATATCGGTAATAATCTGTAACATTGCCTATTAATGTCCCCATGGCTGCCTCTGTGTGGTCGCTGAAAACAAAAGAGGGATACAGTTATTGATAGTAAACACAAACAGAAAGTTAATATAAGGCACATTACTAGTCACCCATGTTGTGACGGATTAAGAATACTGTAACACCACAAATGTTCACGCCGTGGGGTGCTGCAAGTGCTGACTAAGAGTTCTTCTCCATGAATGAGAGATTCGCGACGAATCCGCGCTTCTATCGTCCGGCAATCGATACGATAGAGTGATTATTCCTTAAAAGTATCATCGCTAATCGTTACATCACTGCGTTTCCAAGACGACAAACTACGCATACAATATACATATAATATACCATCACTGTAAAACTCGACACAAATCCTATACAGCTTTGAGCGTGTTATCTTTATCATCTCAACCGAACAACGTTCACAGCTGGAGATAGACACTCTCCACAATAACCGATTCTGTGCTGTCCAATGACTTTCCGCGACCTTCACCAGGTCATCGAATCGTCTTGTAGGTCTACGCTACTTTTTCTGGTTTGTGGTCGTCACCCCAGAACATTTTAGCCCCATCAACCGGTTCTCCGGGAAATGTCAGTGCCTTGATTATTCTGTTTCATTTCTAATTAGGTCATGTAGAAATTTTGAGTACTGACATTTGCATTTCTGTTTGGGTGACTTTGAGCGTTATTTGAGTATTTACGTAAAAAAATCGCTTTCTAAGCAAATCCATATGTCCAGCACCAGAGGCTTTGGAAGATTAAATTACTGGTGTTTTTATATATGAATTATTATAAAAGGTACAAACTTATGCTACGAACATCTATGCGTCGTCGGTACGCGAGTGTTTCTGTTCTTACGTGTGTTGCGTAATTTTTTTAATAAATAGTTATGCAAATCGTCAGTTTTGGACAACAACAACTTTTGGAACGTAAAATATAACCATGACCAGAAATTACCACAGCTATCAAATATGAACTGCGTGGAGGCCCAACCAGTCTTATAACTCGCTGCAGGTTGCAGGCCTTTTTTGGAATCGGAATTACAAGTGCTGAAAGTTGCCGAACCCTGCCAAAGACTGAACCGAAACTAAAAAATGTTACAAAAACACAGTTTGGCGCCGTTTTTAGGGTTCCTTAAGTTTCGTCATCACGGTTTATCTTTCCGTCAGTCTTCTTCTTACCTCTTCTAAACGGTTAGTGTTAGAAGAATGAAACTTTATCCAGATGTGTTCAACAACCATGTCGACATGTGGTAAAATAAAATTATGAAATTAAATTTTTGGGACCTACCTCTTAGTATGGAGCATTATATACTCTTAAAGAAACATTGAGAGGTTGCTAAAAAGACTTTTTATTAGGTATCTGTTTGCGCGGTGTTAATAGCGCATTTTTTTTGTTAAAGCTTTAAACCATCCCTTAAAAGCTGAATCGTCGGCTCGAAAATGCATAATAATAGTTAATGAAAAGTTTGAAGGCAAACTATAACAGCTTTGGTAACTTCATTAGTTCAGGAGTTATAGAGGCCTTAATTTTAAAATGTGTTAACTTGGAAAACTTCTTACAAAAATCGCGAAATAATAAATAAACATGTAAAATATTAAAAAAAAAACTATAATAAATGGAACCCTATTCTATGAATTTACTAACACACACTTGGCCGGTTCTTTTAAAATGACAGTGACAATGTAACCTCTGAGCTTTGAATGGAATGTCAACCTTTATCAACGTCATGCCCACGAACGTCACCCAAGTCATGTCCATTAGAATAATTATTTATAGAAACGAAAAATTAAAAGTATTAATAACAGCTTGGAGACTTCGATAAGGCGGCTTACGTCTGGGCTCTCCTTTTCCTCCTGGATGGACGCTAGGGGGGCGGCCGTAGAAAAGTGGGCGGCCTTGGTGGGACGCTGGTCACTAAACAGCGGAACCACCAACGAGGAAGGAGGTCTACTGGTGGTCCCAGGAGTTGGTGGATCTCCATGCGGCCTGTACACGTGCCCGAAGGTCCTTCAGACGCAGTCGGTGGCATCACCGTGAAAATAGCGAGGAAAACCAGCTTTATTAGGAGTACTGAGAGGCGCGGAAAAAGTCTGAGGCTGGCCATTAGCCACGCCAAAGACGTATAGAGAAAGGAGATGCTGGAGAGTCTCGATCGTGACACCTGGGGTTACATTTTTCGTGCAGCGAGTCGAAAGCTGCACACGCCCCCCCTTACGGAGACCCTCCAGCCCAGCTTCCTGCAGGAAGTGATCGAGGGCCTTTTCGGTCGGAGACAACGAGGACAGAGGGGACTCCGGCACTGGGAAAGATAGAGGTATGCACTCGTCAAAATAAAAATCCCACACAGGTGTATTATTTTCAATGAATAATTTTCTTCATTATTTTCAATGAAGGCGGTTAAAAACTAGCGACCCGGCCCGGCTTCGCACGGAGGTCGTGGAAACCCTCGAATTTCCTCTGCTCTTGAATCACTATCTCTTGCTGAAAATCCGAAGAGCAATTTAAAAGATCTAACTGAACGGATAGCGAAGCGACTTAATTTTATATTATGTGAAGTTATAGTGGCTTGAAGACACACATACTATGGCCTGTGTTTAAAACTTAAAAAAACTAATACGTGTTTGATGGAAATAGAAAAACATTAGGTAATTGAATGAACTCAATATGACGTGAATCAAAGTTTGGATTTTAAACCCAGGAAGTCTACTTCCTATTCCTTGAAAGTGGAAATATCTATGAAGATAATTAAAGTGCTTATATAAGTACTGAAGAGATGCTAGTAAATTAAAAGAGTTGCTCAAGATAAACGTAGGCGTATTTATTTTCTTTCAAACAAACACCTTTAAATTTACTATAGTTCATTTGAATACATTAGACGTAATAATTGATACAATAGCTGCCTATGAATATAGAAATAAATTTCTGGTTATTTAATCGACATTAGCTCATTCCGTTCGACAATAGTCGACGCCAAAAGTGTGACATTTTGTGGAGGGGTCAACTAGCCTTTCCGTTCATGTTCGGATACAACGTAAGCTATACATATATTATGTTTGAATGCATTGAGTATCGAATAAATAATTATGAATTAAAATATAGCAATTTTTGTGTCCCTAGAAAACATCAACAATTGATTTCAGACAACATGGATATATTGAATAATATAAGGTTTTTTATGATTTTATTTCAAATGAAACCTCATTTCAAAAAACATATGGTAACTTCCGCACGATTTATTCTTCTCAAATGAGGTTATTATATATAATTATATATTATTCCATATTCATTAAGGATATACTTTTGTATTTTGGAAGGTAAACAAAGGGTGACCTTCATATTTAACTTCCCCATTTCGTTATATTGTGTTAACAATTATTTTCTAAACGTTTGACATTTTTATTATTTTTTATTGACATTATTTGGTCTAATTAATTAGACACCATAACATTATTGTTTTATATTTGCATGTCGAATTCAGTAGGCGAAATATGAACAACTGAACTGAACTAGCCCTAAGATCTCTATAATGTACCATATTTCGATCAAATAAAGAATCTTTATCATTTTTTTTAACCTTTGATATGACCATAAGGCGAATCCGTTCAGATGAAAACATGGAATAAGCAAAAGTGATTTTAATTCTAGAATCTTTATCTTATCTAAAGAAAAGTGTTAATGTTCTCATAAGCGGTGTTTCTGAGATGACTACTGCCTTTCCGATACTTTTTGATCCTTTTTTTGTTTTTTTTACGTGGTGGAATGCCTTTACGCACTTCGCTCCCCCCCGCGGGGACAGGGGGTTCGCTTTGTGTGGGACTCCTGACTGACTCGCCAGACTACCCACTAAACCACCACGGTGTGCCACTCTGCGCCTAAGACGGGAGAGATCCGGGAACCGCTTTCTTACGCCAACCGGATCATACTTTTTGATCCATCCTAAGGTTGCCTGGAAGAGATTGCTTTCGGCAATAAGGCCGCCCTTTGTACATTATACATTTGTAATTTTCTGTACTTTTTTTATATCTGTATTACGGTGTACAAATAAAAAGTTTTCTATCTATCTATCAAAACAGTCTCCAATCTATTGACTTGACAGGCTTGTCGGCCTAGAAGTTACTAATGATCGTGACTTCTATACAAGATGTCGTGAGGTCGATACTCAATCAGGATCTTTGTGTGAAAAATGGGCAGTCAGTCAAAATCTTTTTTTTTAGGTATAAGCCTGCTAAGTGGTGGTCACCATACACATTGCGAATGCAGACAATGCCACAAAGTTGCCTGGTGACCCACACTATGGCGGTCTATTGAGACGTTTTTACATAATTGGACCTCAGGTTTCGCACTCACAAACGAAACACGACAGCATGAATACTGGCATTTAAGGTTGATCTTCTGTCAGAGGTAGTGCCTGAAATCAGCGTAGCTACTACCTCGGGTGTTCCGTGTTTGTTCTGTGTCTGGGTACATTTTATCTATTTAGAAAATTCCCTCAAATCACCTATCAAACTATTACCTATCTATCTATGGTTTTTGCAAAATTTGGGTGTTCTTCGTATTAGTTTGATATATGTTTGTAAAGTCCCCCTCGACATCCTACTAATATTATGAATGTGAAAGTTTCTGAGGATGTTTGTTACTCTTTTACGCAAAAAGTACAGAACGGATTCGGATGAAACATTACAGTAATATAGCTTACACATCAGAATAACACATGGGCTACTATTAGCCGTGATAACAGACTTATACGCGGGCGGAGCCGTGGGCATAAACTAGTATTTAACGTGGGAGAGCCACGCTTCGGCATGCATGGGCCAGCTCGACCGGAGTGATAGCACGGCCTCACAGAAAACCGGTGTGGAACAGCGCCTGCGCTGTATTTCACCTAGTGGGTGAGGATACCGGAGGCCCATAATCCAACCCTTCCCCTCATCCTCCTCCCCACCCCTCAAGGCCGGCAACGCACTTGTGATGCCTTTGGTGTTACGGGTGTCCATGGGCGGCGATAATCGCTTACCATAAGGCGATACGTCTGCCCGTTTGCCCGCTATTCCCTAGGTAGTTTTCTTTAATGAAAACCAGACCAGCTATATTCTATATACAAATTTCTATTTGTCGAACATTTTACTGGTACTTAATCAGCATTAAAAATACGAAATATTGATTAATTTAAATACCTGTAAAGTTTAATGATATGAGAACCATTCGTCAACAGCGTTACAAAGTCAACTGCTGGACATAAGTGGGAACCATTACGTAGTATTCATTTTGGTTTAAATGCAGTCAATACGAGTCAATTAGTGAACTTGTTTTGAAGCTATGGTGTATACGTAACACTTTAAATTCAGCGATATAATAAAATTAAAAAAAAAATATATATTTTTTTTTAATTGCTCATTTTTGTTTTTAAAGGAAAAGTTAACGGAAACGGCATATTTTTGTATGTTTGGTAATGTTCGTGGTAGAACGTTTGTGTGTTACAATAAATATAAATATTAGCCGCTCAGTGGTCGTAATTCGACCATAATAATTATTTTTTTAATTTTTTAGCTTTCGGCATTCCTCTTCCACAAAAACATTAATTATGCTAAATTGCTAAAAAAAGGTACAAAGTACTTGCTTTGCATAAAATTAGATTTGCAATGCCCTAGTAATAACTTTGTATATAAAGGAAAAAGAAAAACGCAAAAAGAGGGGTGTTATAAGTTTGACGTCGATTTCTATATGTGGATGTTTGTCTGTGGCATTGTAGCTCTCAAACGGATGAAACGATTTCGATGCGGTTTTTTTCATTTGAAAGCCAGTTTCCTTGCGGTGGTTCTTAGCTTATGTTTGGTTAGTATCGGTCCAGCTGAGTAAGAGTATCAGCTCTTTTCCAAAATGAAGTAAGGCATTTTTGGCGTATAACTGCTATTAAGCGCTTGCGTAGGGGATATTAAAAATTTAATTTTAGCTTTTTAATAAATGCATATGAAAGTATGTAATACGTTAGGTACATACAACATAAATTTAACTGTTAAAATTTTTGTTTATCCGTTTGTTTCGGCTAACCTCTATAACGACTAGGTCAATTTTGACAGAATTTTCACTGGCATATAGTTGAAACCGATGACATAAGTAGTAACTTATGCTTTTTTGACTAGCTTCTCCTCGCAGCGTTCCCTATGGTTGTTATTAAGGATACAATAACAACCGCGGGTAAGCGCCGACCAAAGTCTTTGCCGCGGTGTACAACCAATTTACTCATATTATAAGAATATCACGCCTTTGAAAATCTAAATAACGGTCTTTTTTTATAAGTTTCCATTAAATCGTTGTAAAAATTACACGTCAAATTTAGTTTTCCTGTAACAATAAATTAAACGCACATTTATTTTATGCGTACAACCTTAATTGTTGTGTAAATACGATTCTAATTATAGTTTGACCTTCTAAAAGTAAGTAATTAAATAACTTACTAAATGATTTACACACGAGGTTACAGCAATAGTAAAATTTACAACAACCGGGGAAAAGTCAGTGTTACAAGCTATTATTATTATTTTAACAATGTTAAGAAAGGAAGAGACATTGACGTAAGGCCTGTTTTTTTTTTAATAAAAATGGTTACGTTCTGAGAGTGTAAAATTTAGAATTTTAAAAATTATTTAATTATTCTAAAATAAAATAAAAATTAAAACATGCTTATAAAAGTCGGTTACAAGTAAATGACATATAGGTAAAGCTATAAATAAATAAATATTTCTGACATCTAACACAAAAACGCCATCTAGTCCCAAGCTAAGCAGAGCTTGTGTTATCGGTACTAGATAACTGATATAAATACATATATACTTTTTTTAATACATACATATTATACATAGAAAACACTCAAACTCCGAAACAAATATTTGCAGATCATGCAAAGAATTGGTCCGACCTGGGTGTCGAACCAGAGACCTCAAGCACGCAGTCGCGAACACTACCACTGCGCCACCGTAGCAGTCAAAGCGTGAAGCGAGTGAGCTAATACAAGAAAGATAGTTAAACAAGAAAAAGTTTAGAAAACTATAAACCAAATAAGTAAACACTTTGATAATATTTATATAGCCGTCGTGTCATCCGGGACATTATTACGAAACTATCGACATTTAGTTCATTAAAATCTGTCCATTAGTTTAAACGCAAATGTGGAAGATACAAACGTTCATAACTCTCAAAATTTGAATATGTTTGAAAAGGTGTCTGCCTATTTTGACTTCAATTTGTCTCCAGCTTTTCCAATTCCTCCAGTTTTTCTGCTGATTAATTTTGGTTGCGGGTTCCAAGACAGGTTAATTTTTCCTGGGACTTCCCGAGTGTCATAACTCGGTATGTTCGTGTTAGAGTGGTAGGCGTGTGGGCAGGATTAATCTCTTAAAAAGCCCCCAAAATTATTGGCTTTCCTTTTGACAACAACTAAGACTCAAATAAAACTATTAAGAATACGTTGTTACGAATTAAAAAAAATATAATCACTCTACAAATTAGGTTTATTTGTATTGTTTGACACGTTAGTCAAATAACTTCTTTCTAAATTACTATAAAATACTCATTGCATGGTAATTGTTGGTAAAAAAGTACCTGTATGACGAAGCTATGCTCGATATTTTTTTTGGTAAATTTTATAAAAATTTAACCCTAGCTATATCGATATATCGCCCTCAAAACCCCCTGCGTTTAGTATGCAGGAGTTTACGGGGGATTTCATAAAAATCATTGCAGCCGTTTGCTAGATTCAGATCATATATATATATATATATATATATATATATATATATATATATATATATATATATATATATATATATATATATACAAGAATTGCTTGTTTAAAAATATTAGATAGATTAGGTCATATTTTTATTTATTACATAGATTAGTTAGTTTAATTAAAAAATAGTTTTGTTAAAATTAGTTAAATTAATAGGCAGATAAATCTCAGCTCACTACAATACAGATATAGTTAACACGACACGTGACCATTTCGAAGAAGACCTCCATGACATTGATAAAAGTTTTCACTTGAAAAATATTAAATTGGTTTTCTAATTAACTCTACCGCAATTGAACTCAAATAGTCAGGACTGCCAATATTGTTTTTTTGTCTGTCATTTTTATTCCTCGTTTCTCATCAATGCAACCGCAAAGACACAGCGAAGCGTGAACGGGAACGGTTATTTTACCGCGAAAATTTGTTTTCAGAACAACACGACAGTTCATCTATAAAAATAAATAAAATTGAAGTGTCTATTTGTAATTTCAAATCAACAGTTTTTTATTAAAAAATGCTGAAAAAGTATTAATCAATTACAAAAAAATTGTCTATCTGTTTGTTTCGACTAATAATATCTGGATCGGTTGGACCGATTTTGGCGGGATTGTCACTGGCACACAGCTGATGATATAAGGAGTGACTTAGGCTACTATTTCAGACTTTCTTAGCACCGCGGCTTTATCCGCGGTTGTTCTAGCGCCGCGGGTAACATGGATAAAATGTAAAATATGGACGCAAAAAACACGTACGGCCAAGGAACCACTGCATCAGACGACGGTCCTGATATCAAGCTGAAGGTGGATTTGGTGTACAAAATTAGGGTCTCACTAAACTCAAATTAAAGAAATACTTCGTAAGTAACTATTCTTATCATTTTAAACAAAATTAAGCACTAGTTTTAGCACTTATGTACATTTTCTTTTAACTATTGATATAATATTGTCTAATATAATATTTTAAATATTGACTACACGGTAGGCCTAGTGGTTTCAGTGGTCGCCACACCACTTCCTACTGCGCCAAGAGTTGTGGGTTCAAATCCTACATGGGACAACACTTTGTGTGATCCATAAATTGTTGTTCTAAGTCTGGGTGTACTTTGTGTCCGTTTCATGTATGTTTGTAAATATCCCCGTGACACAGGAATGTATATTCCTAAAGTTATCGGTAGGAGTAGCCTTAAAAAAAAAAGATGCCAACAAATTACCTAAACGTAAATATGCGAAACCGACCATAATACTTTAAACTGATATAACTTTTTTGTTTGTCAGCCGATTGAAATAAAACAAGCGCTAAATAATAAGTGGGGCTTACTACGATACATTGGAGAAAACCGGATCCAAATCAATTTAGGTGTTTCTGAAATTAGTGTCAACAAACACACAATTAAACGTACAAAAAAACTGTTATTTCGAGTTATGTTTCCGTTGTAAGGAAACAAAACAACAACCCATAATGTCCCACTGCTGGGCTCGGGTCTCCTCTCAGGACAGGGTTAAGGCCATACGTTGTAAGGACCTCATTAGCTTTTCTTTAATATTTTTGACGTACAGACATCGACCCCTTTAATTTGATTATATGTATACTGACAGATTTCTTTTTTTTTAAATTTAGGACCTGCCAAAATTACTAGTCTGCTTGATGGAAAGCGTAAAACAGAATTCAAGAGGGGTGGTGACTATTCTCCTTGCGAATGCAGACAGTACATCAATGGAATGACGCTTCTGCATTATTGGGATTTCGGTTTCGCACTCACCAATGAAACTCGACAGCACTTATGCTGTCATTTTACGTTAATCTTCTGTGCGAGGGTAGTAAAGCCCCGGTTGGGTCAGCCCGTCCGTGCTGAAGTCAGCGTGGTTCTACTACCTCTTAAAGCTTATCTTATCTATCTTATCTTTTCAGATGGCGTTAGTATTACATAAGCTTTATAGAGTACTAGCTTTTGTTCGCGGCCACGCCTGTGTGTGTGGTGGATATTGCAGTTAAGAATAGCCTACGTCCTTTCTCAAGAATCAAAGTATCTCTATACCCAATTTCAGTGAAATCGGTGCAGCGGTCTAGCCATGAAACAGTTACAGACAGACTAGCAGAGATACTTTGGAATTTATAATATGGTATAGATTTGTTATTAAATTAAACCAAAAATTTTAATTAAATTATAATTAATATTAATTAAAATATTAAAATTGACAATTTCGGTAGGTATATTAACAACTTAAACTTTGAGAAAAGGATCTATTCAAATATCATAAGCTACTTATTACGCGCTGGCATTGTCTCACAGATCACGAATTAAAAAAGGTGCTGTATTAAAAAGACCGTTGAATTTTAAAGGACATCTCTTTATAAATTAGTAAAGAGCCGGTTTTTTTTAAGAGTAAACTACATTCACTCAAAAATATTCAATGTCACTGAGATAAAGGAGGAAGTATACTTTCACATGACGTCGATAAAAAGGTATCCGTTTGTATACACGGAATACCAAGGACTATGATACTTCCGTGTGGTGACATGTTGAGGATATGGGGTACTGACACCACACTTACACATCACAGGACAAATATTACAAAGAAGAAGGAGGAAGGAAGGAAGGAGAAGGAAAGAAAAAGGAAATATGTTCTATACCAACCTGTCCAGCCAGCGTAGACCTAAATCTCCTTTCTAAAAAGAGGCCTATGTATATAAGTGAACTGTTAAATATGATGATGATGGTTGATAAAAATATTTCCTAACAATTTTGACATGTTCAAATTTAATTATTTTTCAAATCACGAGTTGATGATGAAAGGATGTCGAACTCTAAACCACATTATTGCAAAACATAGACTAACAATAGAACTAGGTTAAAACTATTAAATTTACTTGGGTTTGAAGAGGCTTTATGTTTTATAACTATAATCTATGGTTTGTAATTAGGCGGTAAGACTGTACTGTCTGCACTGTGCACTTGTATTATATTTATAAGATTAACGTGTGCCTAAACAAGTGCACAATTTTTTTTATTTCATATGCGAAGACGATAACGTTCGTTCAGTTATTACAAAATCATAAGTTCTTTTCTAATCATTGATTATGTGGGGATATTCGAATCCAGAATGTATTAAAGCTTTACTTAAGTAAATTAACATAATTTAGGTCTTTAACTACTTAATGCGCAGACCCGGTCCATTCTACTTCAGTTACAATCGTCAGATTGGGAAACTAAATGAGTGCGTGAGGTGTCTGCACTATTGATGCCACGCGTGGGTGGGTGTGCATATTGCTTGGCGAATTATTACAATAACGATACCAAAAGTGAATCACCCCTTTCGAGAAAATGTGATTCGGGTATAAAAAAGTTCGCGGGTAAAAGCTAGTTTATGACAAAAAAATTTAGCCGTAATAATAAGTTTGCACTAATTTGAAAGTCATAATATACTCAGTGATGAGGTTATAATGAGTTCAAAATGTTATACATGCATATTTTCAAGTAAATAAACACTTAGTAGGTTTGTGAAATATGCAAATAAAATTAATATACCTACTTAAATAAAACTTTTAAATTTATTTATTTGTTGTTAAATGTTTACATCAATTACATCAATAGCGTTAATTATTTCAGCGCGTTAATATCTAAAACTACATAACAATGTGAAAATAAAACCGGCCTGTGCGAGTCAGGCCACTAATAGAATAGGGTTCTGTAGTCACCCATAGTGGCACGTGGATTTAGAAGGCGGGGTTGGTATTTATTAAAGTAAATTATTATTTTGATATTTTTTGTACGAAGTTTTTTCAGTAAGCGCATTTTACAAAAATCCTGAACTAACGAGTAGCTGTTATAGTTTTCCTCTAGAGGGTTTTTATGCTCTTTAAAAAAAAGTTGAATATTTAGCGAACGGATACCTAGCGAAGGCAAGCCGAGGACTGACTTACAAACGGACGGACGAACGAACGGAAGGACAGAGGGACCGACATGACGAAATTATGTTGCGAGATGTTAACTACGAAACCATAAAAGCTCATTATTGAGCTTCAGACTGGACCTCAGCAGCAGAGCAGTGAAGTAACCATTAGCAAGAAACTGCGCGTCTCAATTAAATGTACGCACAAATAATACATACCTATAAATAGTTATATGTAAATAATATTAAAACTGTACTACAACATGCATAGTCATGGGCTGTTGTTTAAATAAAATTTTAATTTTGTTATGCAAAACAAAATGGCGGGATTATAAAGTACTGACAGTACACTAACACATGTCACTCGGAGGCCAGTGTGATGATTAATATTATAATTATTACTGCTTACTAATTTCGTCAAAAATGTCGTCTTTAATTTACAATAATAAAATAATAATACCTGCATGAATCTCTCACACGGCCTTATACAAACTAGGCTGAAGCTACACTATGGTAACCAAAGTGCTAATAAGTTAACGACCGTGTTGGTCTAGGGGTTAATGTTATATAGCATTTGGTCAGGAGTAAAAATAATACTATGAAATAGTGCAATAAGTGCTAGTGTAGTTTAATTCTATAATTTTAATGTCAATGTCAAATGTCAAAGTAACCGGAAGTCGTTCGATTCAAACTCGAGACAAAAGGATAGATGCTTTCTTCATTAAAACGAATATCACAAAATATGTTGAAAAATATAATTATTACAGCGCTCATAGCCCAGTTGCACTCGGTGATTAGAAACAATCATCGAGGGTAAGCAACTATGGCGCGGTCAGTACCTGGATGGGTGACCATGGCATGTTACCATGAGCGTCTCCGTGATTCGGAGGTCACGTTAAGCAGTCGGTCCCGGTTGTTATCATACGATAACAGTCGTGAAGCTTAGTTGGAGGCCTTTGGGCGGCTTAAAAACATCCAACGGCAAGATTTACGTAGCCACAACGTATTCTTGCCAGTCCCCAACCCGCACTTGGCCAGCGTGGGGACGTATGGCCTTAACCCTCTCCTGAGAGGAGACCCGAGCCCAGCAGTGGGACATATGGGTTGTTGTTTATTTCTATTCCAAATTTTAATGAAATAAACATTGAAATATATTGATCAATTGAATAGTCTAAAACAGTGACGTCACAAGTTTGTATTCAGTACATTTCTCATGCAAAGTTATTGTTTTGACAGATGATAAAAAGTAACTTATTTGAATAAGGTGTCATCTAGCCTAATTTTGTATGTAATGAGAACAATCTTCACCTCTGGTTTTGGGTGTAATTTATATATTAACACAAATGTGAAAATCGTGTCCATGTGTTCTGGCTTAGCATGTAGGGCCACTAGACCGACATGCCATGGAAATTATTCGGTAGGTAAGTTAGTCAGTCATTGACACAGGACATCAATTTAATTCCCACAGTGTTGAATAGTCGCTTTATCGATGAATACTACATTGCATCACGTTACGCCAGATAGGAGCAAGACATCAGTCAACAAGTGTTATATACGGGGATTTATTTCTTTATTTTTTAAGAAAGGTAGTTAATTAGCGATCATCTATTTAATTTTTAATTGAAGTGTTGTAGGTTCTATTCCAACATGGGATATTTTTGGTGATTAGCAAATTGTTGTTCTGAATCTGGGTCTCCTTTGTGACTTTGTCCACACACCTTTGTCCACGTATGTTTGTAAAATCCCCCAATACACAGAGAAAATAGAAAAGACAGATGCTTTTGACAAATTCTTTATAATCTAATTTTTAAGTAACAATACTTTTCAAAAAAATCATATCTGAGTTTTAAGTAATTTAAATTGTTCTTATTATGGAGAGAATATTTATAGAAACATATCATGTCGTATTATGTTTCCCGATATCTATATATTAATACGTTAAGAAAAAACTTTGAACACTTTTAACGAAAATTAAAAGTTTGAAATGATGCACAGTTAAATTTGATATCGAGAAGAAGAGCAGAAAGCGAACTAACGAAAAAAAACTGAATCATGATCGACTTAATACCACTAGTCAACCAATAGTTGTACTCATTTATTTATTTCACTTTACACGAATGAATAATTTCCACCGATTGCATTGAAGGAAATTGTAAAACACCCGCATTCAAAAATATACGTACCGAAACCGGCAATGTTGAAACACACACGATTCAGAAGTCGAAAAAAATACAACTAATCCGTTTATAATACACACTATTACATTTATATTTTAAATACACTCACAGCTAGCTTTTAATTAATTGAAAATTACAATAAATAAAATACCTGGAGAGCGGCGTCGTATACGGTTTAAATACAGCGCTTGATTGAACTGCGCTATGAATG
The DNA here is from genome assembly GCA_003709505.1 of Hyphantria cunea. Taxonomy (NCBI): domain Eukaryota; kingdom Metazoa; phylum Arthropoda; class Insecta; order Lepidoptera; family Erebidae; genus Hyphantria; species Hyphantria cunea. Next base: position 1,642,112 of record PKRV01002418.1, read on the forward strand.
CGCGCAGACCCCTACCGACCGACACCTGTCAATGAATTCGACAACATAATTAATTAATATACACTTACCTCCACTCGAAACTTACTAGATCACTGTTTCATTGGTTTTAACATATTCGAGTAAGTACCCTATTTTATTCTAAAATTAGCTGCGCTCCGCTTCGTTTTCCGAGGTTGTTGTTTTACCTTTACAACAACAACTACGGGTAACACCGCTGGGCAAAATTACTCTAAAATAAAAGTAGTTCAGCTTACTGCCATTGAAAATCCCGTCATGATCAGTGGTGGATTTACCACCAGGCTGAGCAGGCTGGAGACTAGGACGGCGAATTTTTAAGGGGCGGGGAATTTGGACCTTACAGAAATATGTCAATATCAACTACCAATAATGTCCCACGGCTGGGCTTGGGTCTCCTCTCAGGAGAAGGTTAAGGCCATACGTCCCCACGCTGGCCAAGTGTGGGTTGGGGACTAGCAAGCCAACGTTGTGGCTACGTACTCTTGGCGTTGGATGTTCATAAGCCGCCCAAAAGCCTCTCGTTTTCCAAAAAAGTTTCACGACTGTTATCCTATGATACCAACGGGGACCGACTGCTTAAAGTGACCTCCGAATGAAGGAGATGCTCCTGGTATCGTGCTATCAGCATTCACCAATCCAGATACTGACTGCGCCGTCGTTGTTTCGCTCGCTCGGAGATTCTCTCGAATCACCAAGTGTAACTAGGGCTATGAGCGCCTACAGAATTAATAAGTCCTGAGAATTTAACAAAAATAGCAATGTTTTGGTACCACACAATGTACCCGAAACTGACCTCAACTTTAATATTTACTATTATTTAAAAACTTACTTTACGCTCGGTGAAATATATCCTTGACATGGATTTTTAAAATGTAATAATTCAATATCAGTTTAATATGATAACTTAAACAAGTAATTTTGACTAGGGCAACATGAGGCGCTGCAACGCTTGCCTCCGCCGCCTGTTTTATTGGATGGTGGGATTGAACTCACTTCAGTAACCGAGTAGTTCTGTTCCCCGGAAAGAACCTTTTTTTACGTGTGAAATCCTCCTCGGGCCTTCTCCCCATCGGGGTTTGCGGCGGGGAGGTGTGTCGGTGTGGCGGTCAGAGCCGCCACCCACACCGTTGCGCCATACATCGCCATCGACCGGACAACCCCCGCGAAGAGGCTTCTGGTAGCGACGCTGGCTCCACCCAGAAAGGGCAAGAGTTATCCAAGGGCAAAGGCAGCGTCGACCAGCTTCGAAGAAAGCTGTCAGAAGTTATCGTCGAAGAGCCACCTACCATCGAGTATAAAGCCCGGATACTTCGTCTGGGCCTGAACCGATACGAGATCCGAGTTCACCACTATGGAGGCGCCGGGGGGCGGCCCACGACGGGGCCCATGGAATAATAGGGCATCCATCTTATCCAGGGCCTCCCGTAAGCTCAGTGCCTCTATGCGCCCGATCACCAAAGAGCGCGGCCAGGCGCGCCATCTCCTGGTCCTGGAAAGGAACTTTTGTTTTTTACGTTTGGAAACCCCCTCGGGCCTTCACCCCACCGGGGTTTGTGGGGGGGCGGTGTGTCGGAATCGAACCGACTAAAACCACACGGCGTGCCACTCTAGGCCTGAGACTGGAGGAATCCGGGAATCTCTTTCTTACGCCATCCGGCCCTGGAAAGGACCTGGGTCAACCAAAAACAATGGAACTCGGATTCCCTACAAACTATACCAACTCTATTATGATATATTGATGATAGGCTGGAACATTTGTATACCGAAGAAGCTACTGACAGATGAGGTTGCCTATCATCCTAGCAAAGTAGGTCAGGGCAGCAGTGCACTGTTGCTCCGCCTTAGTGACAGCTTCCTCTCCCTTATGCGTTTATAGGATCATCATTAGGCCTCATAAGACCATCGGGAAGTCGTAGATGGTCCGGTCGAAACAGGAATTGTCAAAGTTATCGGTTAAAATATGTATAGAATATGAAAAATATAGCGGTAGCAAAAAATCCGGTTGAAAGTCGAAGGATACGTTCGAAGTATATACATACTCGTAGGTATGAACATAATGCCTATCGTATACATAATTCTCGATTTTTCTCGTAAACATATCTAATGATACCTATAGTGCAGTATACTTTTCGAAATAAAATATTCCATATAAATAAAAATGAATAGCCGAAATGTATGTACGCGCATAGCTTCCGATCGACTGCACCAAATTGGATCAATCAAATCAATCAACAACCCATAATGTCCCACTGCTGGGCTCGGGTCTCCTCTCAGGAGAGGGTTAAGGCCATACATCCCCACGCTGGCCAAGTGCGGGTTGGGGACCAAATTGGATAATTCTTTTTTATGTGTTCATTATTATAAAGAAAAGATAAAAAAGAAAATTAAAAGGAAACCGTAAGAGTTATATTTTCTTGATCCGGGATTTTTCCTGTACGCTAACTGTGGGAGGCATACATAATGAATCAAGTTTTTCGGCAAGTCAGGAAATATTCACAAAGAAAAATATGGCGGTACGAAGTTCGCCGGGTCATCTAGTAGATAATAAAATAGAAGTGGTCTTTGCTTTTTGCCAGTTCCCCATTACAAGGAATTTTGGAAAATTATGCTACAATAATGCCTAGTTAAACAAAGGGTCAAAATCTGCATCGACTTCTTATGAAATTTAAAGAGATGCAACTTGCCCCGTAAACAACCATAGCTACAATATTTTTTTAGAATAGGTTCCTTTTTTTCCAAAAATAACCATCCCTGGGTTTTATTTTTAAACCCCGGTGCAGATCAAACTAAGTGTCGTGAAATTGGAGAGGCCTATATCCAGCAGTGGACTGCGATAGGCTGATGATGATGATGCAAAAAGAGGGTTGTTACAAGTCTGACGTCGGTGTCTGTGTGATGTAAGGCATTTTTGTCGTATTTATACACGACTAAGGGTAGGGGGTTTTAAAAAAAAATTGGTTTGTTTGTAATATGAATACGTGTTTCAAATGGTAATTTAGGTTTAAGTCTTTAGGTTTCAAATCCTTCGGTAAGTGAGAAAACTTGTAATATTACAACCACATGCACGGGCGTAGCCAGGCTTTAGTTTCGGGGGGTTTCAAGATAACAAAACCGGCTACCTGCGAGTCGGGCTCGCGCACCTAGGTTTCCCCATAAAGCTGTAGGTATAATATATGATGCAACTAAAAATTTATCCTTTTCAAAATTTTTCCTTTACCTGTGCTATTAGACGTTGCTTAGTGCCAAATTTCAAGATTCAGAAGGAAGTACCCTGTAGGTTTTGATTTCCTTGCGAGTGTCAAAAATTGACAGTATAAACGGCTGTATGTTTTGATTGCGTTGGCTTAGAAGTTTGATTTTTTCACAGCTCCAAGGGACAGTACATATGAGTATTTGATATGTATTTCAGGTTGATACCTATACGCGGTCCTGAGAAAAAGGGTCTTGACAAATAGACAGACGGACTAAAAAGTAATACTCTATGGGTTCCGTTTTTCCTTTAGAGGTACAGAACTCTAAAAATTACTATGTCCCTTTAACCGAAACATTATTATGAAAAAATGACAGACAAAAAATATTAATAGTGTGTAAATTTTGGAGGGGGGATGAACTTTAGAGGATCTTTAAGTTACTAAATTGGCATAATTATCAAAAAGTAGTTTTAATAAACTGAGTGTTCGATATTTCGTGTAAATTTAAGATTTTTAAATATTAAGTACTTGGTACATATGCATTTTTAATATATATGAACTTCCTCAATACCTGGAATCGATTAACTTTCTAAGGTGTTAACCTTGCTGGTGGTGTTGGTATTGAGTATTATATAAATACTGCGTAAACCAGTTTGGCCAGAGCGTGGCATAGAAGGCCAAAATCTCCTTTTCAAGAAGAGCCTTTTGTCCAATAGTGGACTGTTTAAGGCTGCCGATGTGATGATGTGCTGTTTAGGATTTTCTTAATAAAACTATTGTACTCGTATATAATTTTTAAGGAACAGTTATCCATATTTGGTGAAATTCATGTGCAAATATTCAAAATAATCAGGAAAAGTATTTGGTAATTAGATTCATCATTACCGACCTTTACTTGTCTACCACTGTACATCGGCTTATCTTGATTATGCTGATGCCAGCTATTTAGATCTTATTGGAGACCAATATAATAAGCTTGAGAGACTCCAAAACCTTTGTATAAGATTCATATTCGGATTACGGAAATATGATCACATCTCCGATTTTCGTAAAAAGCTTAAGTGGTTACCTATCCGCCTTCGGCGGAATGCACATGTCCTTTATCTTTTATATAACATTCTCTTTAATCCCTCTCTTACCCCTCGCTACCTCAAGTCACGATTCACTTTCTTACACGACTCACATCCCAAGTAACTGAGGTCGTCCGGGAACTTGAAACTAAAAATGCCTGGCCATTGTACTAAAATTCTCGACCACTCCTTCTGTGTCCAAGCGGTTCGGTTGTGGAATGCGTTACCTGTAACCATTAGATATGCACAAACAATAACTGCATTCAAGAGACTGGTAAAGGAACTATATCTGGGAGACATCAACGTCTATTAATAAGCTTTTACAACAACAACCCATAATGTCCCACTGCTGGGCTCGGGTCTCCTCTCAGGAGAGGGTTAAGGCCATACGTCCCCACGCTGGCCAAGTGCGGGTTGGGGACTGGCAAGAATACGTTGTGGCTACGTAAATCTTGCCGTTGGATGTTTTTAAGCCACCCGAAGGCCTCCAACTAAGCTTCACGACTGTTATCGTATGACAACAACCGGGACCGACTGCTTAACGTGACCTCCGAATCACGGAGACACTCATGGTAACATGCCACTAGCGGTCACCCATCCAGGTACTGACCGCGCCATCGTTGCCTACACTATTATATTAATTATTATATTAAAGTTTGTAATGAATTCTGTATTTAACTTATTCTTTGTAATTATTTCATATATCCTACATTATGTATTACTATAACGGTATATGACAACCTTTCTATTCAATAAAAATCTGTTCTACCTAGTTTTACACCAGACACTACCCTTACACTTTCTCTTAACCACGTCTTCTCTCCATCCAATGGTTGCCTGTAAGAGATTGCCTCCGGGTGATAAGACCGCCAATTGTACTTCTCTAACTGTATGTTAACCTAGCAATGAATCTGGTGTACAATAAAGAGATCTATTATTATTATTATTGGCTTCTCCTTATTTTCTCTTGAGCCTGGACATTCTCCACCTGGAAGTCAGCCGTCCGCCGATAAACTTCGGTGAGCAATACCGCCTGGAAATCCCACGAGGCAGTTTCAGCTAAGGCCCACGCCGCCTCGATCGACACAGGGCGGAAACCGCGTGCGACTTTAACCGCCAATGGATACTGTACGAATACGACACGATACATATACCCAGAGCAGTCTAGTGCATAGAGTATTCCCTCAAACAATTTGCCCATGTCGTCCAGCAAACGATGATCCTATAGGCCGCGATCGAGTCTGCAGGCCGTCCCGGCTCTTTCAGCAGGACCAGCCTTCCGCTCTTCCAGCACTAAGGTTAAGATTCCAGACGCTAGGCTAGTGTCCAACACCTCCCTGAGGCGGTTCGAGCTGCTCCTACCTCCGATTTCCTGACGGGCGAAACATCGTTTTCTCTGTTCCCGTCGTCTCTGACTTAGTAAGCCATCGATGAGGGTGTGTGTTTTACCCGCTGTAGAAAAAGTACCTCGACCACCCCAGCAGGAAACTGGGCTGGAGGATCTCCATAAGGGGAAAGGGGGCCGACGTGCGGAGCTTCAGTCGGATTGCATGATAAGGGCGATCCCAGGTACCACGATTGGGACTCTCTACTATCTCCTTTTTCTTTAAATCTTTGGCGCGGCTAATAGCCAGTTCAGAGGTCTGACCGTTTGAGAGCTCAAACCGCATATAAAGGTGATCCTAGAGCATATAAACCTCTTCCAGTTCACGCCAGTTCCTTACACGAGCTGCTACAACAGAGGTAGCGACTGAAATTTCCACTATCGACTCTCCGGGAGGGCCCGGGGGCGCCAAACGCAATGGAATTTGCATTGCAGTCTCTCAGCACAAAGACGTGCCCAAACACTAGTCGCTGCATCAAAGTCTCCAGGTTGCTGAGGAAGATCTCGAAATCACTCAAGCTTTTATAGGGAGAGAACTATACACCGTATACGGTAATCCCCCCGCCGCCGCTCGGCGGCAACACAGCCAGTGCCTTTGTCTCTTAGCGACATGGGCGGGAAATAAATCGCTGTGGGGCCGACGATAGCTGTGGTGCCATCCCGGTCACAAACCAATTTGGACGAGGAGGAACGTAATAGGGCAGCATGGCTACGGCAACTCCGATCGAGCACTGTGGCATGGTTTGCAGGAAGAGATTCTGTGCCACAGCAAAGTGGTTTAGGTTCGTCTGGACAAAGAGGTGTGAGAACTGACCTGTTACTGGATTGACTCTACCACCCTTTCCATAGGGAATAACGTCGACGACGCGCGAATGACTTCAGAGACAGCCTGGGCCAATTGGCTAGCCCCCAACATTCGCCGAGAGTCGCGAGGAGGCTTGCATCTTACCCGCCCAACCTGGTGTTTGGCGAGCTTTTTACCGTCACAAAGACTGGGCAGTGAGAGGCGGCAGAACAATTTACCGCCTTGTGCCCGGTCGACCGCAGCGTAAACAGAGTTCACTGGCAGTTCACACACTAGACGCGTGTGTGTCCCAATGCTAGGCATTTATGGCATCTCATCGGTCTCGCCGCCAGGACCGTGGTCTTATCGTATAATGTATATATATATTTAATGGAATGAAAGTTAATAACTAAGTAGATACCCCTACCAGTCGCTATAAGACGTGTACAAACACTAACAGCATTCAAGAGACTGGTAAATGAGCATTACTGAGCATTGGTCATTTGGGTCACACCATATGCTACCTAGTATGTAATCTATTTTGTAAATTTAACTCACACCCTGTTTTTATTTATTTAAAATTTTATGCACTTTTGTATAATGGCGGACTTAATGCCCAAGGCATTCTCTTCCAGTCAACCTTAGGGTGGTGTAGAAATCTTGTAAGGTAGGTGGTGCACAGAGGTTTCCGTATGAAACTAACTGCAAACAATACACAAAAGAATGAAAGAAATACTTAAACATATATAAACACATATAGGATACCTATGTCTTAAATACAAACACAAATATATACATATATAAATATACATACACACAACTATATTAGTACACTAATAAAACTTGAATATATACCAATTATCGGTTAGTAATTTCTGTCATTTCGTTAAGAAGGAGCTCATGCACCTTCTTTTTAAATGTTTTTATTTCTTTGTATTTATTTAAGACACCCTACTATGTATGATGAATGTATTACTTCAAAAAATACATCGTAGTATTATAATTTTTCCTTCTTATTTATCTTTTAACACATAAGGCACTACCCTGTACTTTCTCCTAATCATATTTTTCACTCCATCCCATGGTTGCCTGAATGAGATTGCTTTCGAGTGCCACTTGTACAACATACCTAGTTTTAAGTCCATTTTATAATCTTCTGGTGTACAATAAAGCAAAAAAAACAACTAAAACTTTATTATACCCTCTAGGGTACATGATTATCTTTATCCATGCACAATGAATTAATGTAATAAATAAATATTTCCGACAAATATTTATTTATTACAATAATTCATTGTGTATAAACACCAAAAATGTGTATTTGAGAAAAACAAATAATCTTTTTTATTGTTTTTACAATCTTAAAATATTGGTATTGCGTTTCTGAAGAATAAACACGTTGTTGTCATTTGATTCAAACAATACTTACTATCCAAATTCTAAAACAAGTACAGAAAATTGGTTAATTCCAATAAACACCCGTAATTACATTCGCAGTTTGAATCGCGAATTCCAAGCGCAACTTACGCTGTGTTTCATCGAGTGAGTGAGGATACCGGAGGCCCATACCCCAATCCAACGCCCCCTATCCCCCTCACCATCCCCTTTCCCCCAGGCCGCCATAGTGTGGGTCACCATGCTGCATTGTTCTTTTTCGCATTGAGGATGGTGACCACCACTCTTGGATTCTGCTCATGCTTTCCATCAGGCAGGGCAGAGTCATTTTGGCAGCTTAAATATAAAAAAAAAAAAACTATGATCAGCTAAAGAGTCTAACGTTGAAATTAAAAGTAAAGAAAGATATATGCAAAGATTAGAATGTTAATTACCTACTCACTATATTGTTCACCGTGTATGTAAAATCGAGACATGCTATGAACTGATTTATGTATACAAAGTACATGCGGCCAGAACACCCGCAATTTGCATATACATGAGTGACCTTAGTTGACATCGCTTGAATATTGTGGTTTGTGCAGCCTCATCGTGGGACTGTGCTATGTGACTCTAAAACTGTAAATTAATGCTTATAGTTATCGGGTTATACGTGTTGTGACGGATTAATAATATCCTACTAAGGATAAAATAGTAAAAAAGTAGAAAAACTTGAAATAAACCTCTTAATAACTGGTCAGGATGGTACAGTAGGCCAAGACCTCCTTTCCCAGGAGAGACCTCTGTTCAGCAGTGAATTATTAAAGGCTGTTGCTGTAATTGGTCGCTTAGTTAAGCGGTTAAGGTAAAGTGAAATTTGCTTTAAGGTTAACTATTGGATCGACAACCACTGAGCATGCATTTATATTTATTAACATATTAAATTCCACTCAATTGGCGCTTTTGTTCTGTAATTCCTTTTAACATAAAGATGAAAAATTTCAAAATTCATTCTGAGGTTATTATTAAAATTTAAAAATATTTTTAAAAGTATTACTTCTAACTAGACATAATGAAAATGTAAGAATGATGTAGGATTTTTTTTTTGTTTTTTCAAAAGTCGGTCCTCATTTCATCTCATCCACATTTCTCAGAATTTTTATCATTAATTTCAGACCTTAAGATTTGTAGACTTTAAATACTTGACATTGGCAGAAGTAGTTAGTTAGCTGGTTGCCATCTCATCAAAAGAATGAAGTAATGACCATGTCATATCATGATTTAGAAGTGTCAGAATCAAATACAATTTGCTATCATACCGTCATATATGCTCGTCGCCTGATAATAATATATGCTTTTAACCAGACGACGAGCATCAATAAAACAATTGATATGTATGTATTCTTGTTAGGTCAACAAGAAATGAACGTAAAAATTATGACTAAACTTTTTTAATTTCTTTGACTGCAATAAAGTTTTTATAGAACTTTTTGTGTTTCCTATGTCTAAAAATTTATGTGTTTACAAAACGAAAGTATTTATATCAGTTGTCTAGTACCCTAACACAAGCTCTGCTTAGTTTGTGACTAGATGGCGTTGTGTGTAAGATGTCCGAAATGTTTAATTTTTACTCATTAAGCAGAGAAATTCAAAGCGGGTCGCTAGTTATAAGCTAACTCTGTTGTCTTCTTCTTCTTTTAATGAAATGGCAACCAGCTAACTAGCTATTTCTGCCAATGTCAAGTCTTTAAAGTCTAAAGCCTTAAGTCTTCGAGTCTTCAAGTCTTGATGAAAATAATGATAAAAAAATATAAAAAATGTGGATGATGATCCACATTTTTTATATTTTTATATTTTTTCGTCGTCGTCTTTCGAAAAAACGAAAAACGATCTCCCAAATCTGTTGTCAAAATAGGTTATATTCTAGATGATCCATTTACTTATTTACAATTGGTATTTCACTATTGTTTATGTACCAAATAGATAGGTACTTCAATTAATATAATATATGAAATTCTTTGTTGTTTAAAAAAAGTGACAATTTAAATGTGAATAAAGTTCATTGTCATTTAACATTATCATTAAAAGTTGAACTTTTCTCAACCTTTGTAGCACAACTTATAAAATAAAGGTATTATTAGTATAAAACGTAGCATTGGCTACGTCCTCATGTATGTAGTTTATCGCGACAAAGAGTGGCTTATGTTCTTTCTCGAGAATCAAAGCAGCGACTTAACAGTGAAAGCGTTACAGGCAAACAGAGTAATTTTCGAATTTTATAACGCAAATTTTGATTTATTTACATAAAACTGTGTAATATTTTGCGACTGTAAGGGTTAGAAGGAAATTGAAACATTGCTACAATTTTAATCGCTTCAATATGACAATGTTCCTTGCGTATGCGTATACTGTTACACATAAACAACGCAGTTTACTTGTCTACTACGTGTAAAATGCGGGTTAGTCTTTGGGGATTGCTGATGGAAGTGAATTGTTATATATATAAAACTTATGAAATGAATCGTCGAACTATATTATAAACAGTGCGGTGTGTGCGGGCACGATGAGTTCACCCAAAAAGTATACATATATTTAAAATAATATACACAGTTTAAATATAGCCTAAGGAAAGCATTGGGTGGCTTAGGATATACTCAACCAATTAAGAAGAAGACTTGTCTCTTTATGTTTGGACGATAAATTCCCCCAAAATCATAGTCTGTAGGCCTTTTTCTGTAGGATCGGGCAAGGGCCGATCCTGCTTTAAGGAGGCGACGAAGGGACCCGGTTGAGGCCGCTAGCTCCCCAATCGTCGCATAAGGGTCGTAGTGACAACATCTAGGTGAGATATGGCCGCTGTAAACGATCTGACGACACCCTGGTGCGGCCAGGGGGGTCGTCCAAAGCAGGTCAGTGTTCCGACTCTTACTCGGCACGACAGCGACTTACCCCAGGGGTGACTTTGGATACCCCGGGATGTACATCTTTCGTGAGGTACGGCAGGGCGGACTCTTGAAGCCGCTAAAACGTTCCTCGAGCTTCTCCCTACTACCGATGTAGGCTGCCGCGGGGTTTAGGAAGTAGACCATTTCGTCGGATGTCCCACATACGCCGTGTCGAAACCAGTCACCACAAGCAGCACACTTTTTTTTTATTTCAAATTTATTGTTCACAATAGCTAAATCTTAATCTAAAACATAGGTCCACAAAACTGTTTTAAACAGTTTGTCTGTGGACTCAGTTAAGCCACTATATGCAATATGCCTGTACACAACACTGTACACATCACACCCATACATTAGATACATGCATATGCACAGTGCCATGCACTATGCACAGTTACATTTACATGTTTACGTACAATTATGATACATAACACATAGCATCCAATATAAAACTTGTTTGTGGGTATATGTTTAAAAATATCACTATACTCATTCGTTTAATTACATTTGTGCTATTTAATATATTCCAATAAGAGCTTTTTTAATTTTCTTTTAAGTATATTTATATTGGGTTCTTGTCTAATATCCACCGGGAAACTGTTTGGACATAATTATGGTAACCGTTTAACCTTTACCTGTTCACTAGTATGACGCATGGACTAGCCATCGTCTCTCTCGCCATACCAGAGGGAAATGCAAGCAATGACAAACTATAGTCGAGATACTGATAAAAATATCTACAAATTAAATTACCTTAATAATCGTCACGCAGTACTTTCTACTAACAATGGTTTGTTAATAATTTATCTTAATTATAAGCCAAAGAAGTTTTTGTGTTAATACCTATTGACACCTTACGCCAACGACTATTTGTCGATTAGATAATCATTGATTGTATAGTAGACTTTCTTAATAAGGTGATTTTTTACAGTTTGCTTGAATTAATCTACAGGAAAGTCAATTACCTGTATAGGAATTTTGTTGTAAATATATACGTATTTACACACGTCGTAGGTACACAACTAGGTATATATACAACACGTAGGTACATATACAAACGTATACAGGTAGGTAGGTATATATACAAACGTATACAACAAGTAGGTACACAACTCTTTCGAGGGCCTTGGTATACACCAAGGCCCTCGAACGAGTTGTGTACCTTATGTCAACGATTATAGGTACCAACGAGGTTAGACTTGCCTCAGTAGTAATACTGTATACATCACTGTTCTTCTTATAACCATTAATGTTGCGTTTAACAAACATTATATTGGCAAATACATACTGTGATGCAACAGTCAAAACACCTATATCCTTAAACAACCCCCGAAGAGAGACTCTAGCACCCAAATCGTATATTGAGCGGATTGCTCGTTTTTGTAGAATGAAAATCGTTTTAATATCAGCTGCCTTGCTCCAAAGAAGTATAGCATAGGACATGACGCTGTGAAAGTAGCTAAAATATACTAGCCTAGCTGTGTCCGTATCAGTGAGCTAACGTACCTTCCATACCGCATAAGCTGCCGGGCTAAGCCTACCTGCAAGGCTATCTATCTGGGCTCCCCATTGTAGTTTACTATCCAATGTAATTCCTAAGAATACTGTTGAATCTACAATACCTATAATTTCATTATTTAGAGTTAGATTAGTGCCTAGCTGTTTTACATTGGGAATAGTAAATCTCACACACTTTGTTTTATTACAATTCAATCGGAGATTGTTAATTGAAAACCAATTCAATGCATTATTTAGTTCCCTATTCCCCTCGTCAAAAACTGTTTTCTTACGATCGAGTTTAAAAATAAGTGACGTATCATCAACAAATAGAACTATATCACAGAGATATTTTAAATAATATGGTAAATCGTTTTTATATATAGGAAAAAGTAGAGGACCCAATATGAGCCCTGAGGAACGCCTATAGTAAAAGGTAATCCAGAAGACCTCGCACCAAAGAACGGCGTTATATCGATTTTCTATGAGGCCTAATTTCTGTCATTTCTTTATCAGTATGGAAGCTTGGTTTTACCACAACTAAGATGATTAGTATTATTTTGCTAAGAGCACTCACATCATGAATAATTTTTTTTTTTTTTGTAATGTAATATTTAACTTTTCGAGTTAAACAAATCGATTCTATATATCTATATACTGGTGAATCTGCCTTGAGGGTCGCAATAAAGTGGCTGAAGCATAATCTGCTTACTTTCAGTTTTATCAAAACAAAGTTTATAACATTCAGTCCAAAACTTGCATCGCAACCGCCTGCGCTGAATAGTTGGACTCAGACGTGGATAGTCACTGTACTTGGACTAAGATCTCACGCACTGAAACAATTAAATATCTCGGCGTTTACATTGACAGCACATTGTCGTGGAGCTGTCAAATAGACTCACTGGTAGCCAAAGTGCGCAAGCTCATCCATGTATTTCAAAACTTGAGAAGTTCGGCTGATTATCTGTCCTCCGTACGGTCTATTTTGTGTTGGTCCATTCAATTATAACCTACTGCATCCCTGCATGGAGTAATGCTGGGAAATGCCTCATGCTACGATTGGACAGAGCCCAGAGGGCAGTCTTAAAAGTCATTCTTCACAAACCCATACGTTTCCCAACACATGAATTGTATTCATTATGCAAGATACCTACCGTGAGGCACTCCATTTTATTACACACGATTTTACGGAAACATACTGAGTTACCTTTCGATTATGGTTTTTATGGGCGTATACGTCGATCTGACCGGGTATGCCCCATTCGCACCACTCGACTTGAGATTGTACGTCGCCAATACACTTACTTTGCTCCATTGTTACATAACAGAGTTAATAGAATACTAGATATTTATTCAAAGTCTTTCCGTGTATGCAAGAAAATTACTGATGAATGGTTATCTGCCTTCACTTATTACGAATTAGAATCGTTACTGAAGTTATGGGCTCATTAGAAATCCTTCCCAGTCCAGTTAAATACACAAATACACACACACACACACACACACACACACACACATACAC
>PKRV01002418.1:1656012-1743610 GCA_003709505.1 Hyphantria cunea
CACACACACACACACACACACACACAATACACACACACACACACACAATACTAAAACGTCTATACTTTGCGTTTTAATGTGTGTAATGTTTTTCTGTTCTAATAAAGTTTATAGTTTATAGTTTATATATATTCTAATTTATTTTAATTCATACTTAATACCTCTTGTTTTAATTTCTTAACAATATTTTTAAACAAAGAGTTTGCGTATCAAATTGTATTATTACCACATGAAACAGCCGCTGTTTCTATCCGATCCATAGCAGGTAGAGTCTATGGTCAATTCCAGCGTCAAATTCGATGATGACAAAAACCTATCATAAACTTTCAAAGGATGATTAATAAAACCGTTATTTTTTATTTCTAATGCTAAATACAAAACAGAATTGTTACCGGACCTTGTGATTTGAAGGTATTCTAATGCAAGAAAACTGTTTTTGGATATGGCACGACGCACATTGTCACTGAAACATTCTTTTCCATTTTGAAATTTTTATGGCTAGTTCAATAGTGAAGCCTTTTAAAGGTGTTGTTAGTTTATCATACAAAATACTTGGAATGGGCACAAATGAAAAGCCGAAACCTCCCATTTTCATGTTACATGGACTTATAGGACACAAAGACCAATTAAGTGGTATTGGTAAAACGATATTAAATATTACCAGAAGGACTGTAGTTGTCGTAGATCAAAGAAATCATGGTGACAGTCCACATACAAACTCACACAGATACACAGAGCAAGCAGCGGATGTTTTACATTTATTTGAAAGGTTGGGTGCTCGACAATCAACTCTGATAGGTTATGGCATGGGCGGTAGGACTGCAATGGCGGTAGCCTTAACTGCGGTAAGATACTCAGATGTTCATAAATAAGTTATTTAACTAATACACCTTGCCAACGATATAATGAAGGGCAAAGAGCATCGTTTATCCGTATAGAAATATGTTTCTGAGTAAACAATTAATTATAGGCGAGGGTTTTTTTTGAAATCGAAAGTTTCCAGAAGATTGTTAACATATGATGCTAATAAAAAGGTTTCACCTTAAATATAAAATATTTCCAGCCAGAGCAAGTTGCTGGTTTATTAGTTATGGACATATCACCTATATCACTGCCAGAAGATTACGAAAAATCTGTACTAAAACTGTTGGAAGGTATGAATAACATCGACTTTAAAAAAGCGAATGTATTATCGCAAGCTAAAGCCGAAGCGAGACTGCAACTCAAAAAGTTTAACACTAATGAAACTATCATGTCGCTTGTTGTATCGAATATAAGACAAAATCCAGATGGCACGTTTGGCTGGATTTGTAACATTGATGTATTGTTCAAACATTATAAACACTGGACAACTTTTCCTGAATCCCTCAAAAGTAAAGTTTATAGAGGTCCCACACTATTTATTGGTGGGCAGGTGTCAGAATTTATTCCGTAAGTTTTTTAGTTACTTTATCTACGTAATTTAGTTTTATTACTTACTTTAATCAGAATAATACAGAGAATAGGACTTTTTACACCCTTTTGTGGTAATGCAGATATGTAAAAAAGACATTTTAATAACAATTTATAACAAAACATATTTTACCTGAAATATGAAATCCTCTGAATTTTATTTGGAATTGATGATTTTCTTAGAAATGTATACTTTCCAGACGGGATAAGCTGTAAACACAATATAATCATTTTCGTTTAGTCAGGATTTACTACAAATTCTTATTAAAACCTTTATAAAAACTTTCGTAAACTTAACCGCTAGGTTCATATCGGTCGACCCTTTCTCGTATGTTCGTCCCATAATCGGTGACGTCACATCTTAGTAGCTGCCAAGGGTACCTGAGCTCATTTTTAAATCAGAAGGTATAAACCCTCGAATTCATAGTTTGATGAGAGATATTAGGATAAATAATTAATAATAAAATAAATGCTTGGTGTGAGACGATACGTGGGTCAACACAGTCGCGACCTCAGTTGAAGATCAGAGGCCAAAAGTTTGATTGCGGAAATTGGTAGCGCAATTACTCTTAAAATTACTCTTAAATATGACGACTCGTTCCTGGTGGTGCAGGGGTTATCCGCGGCTATCCAGCGGGGAAACGATGCGAGTATTCATGGACACTTTTGCGCCGGGAACGAACTGGGGTTGATTCTTATAATGACACTTCCTGATTATGTTTGATTGATAATTTAAATATTTGTATTAGTTGATTTTATTTGAGCACATACATTTAAAATTTATTAAAATATTTTTTTCAGAAATATATAACAGGCACTGCCTAGTTCAATGTGAGATTTGTGAGGTTATAATTTGTATTAAGTATTAGTATTACTTACAGTTTTAATTAATTAGTAGTACTTACAGTTCTTTTTCATTATCTGAAAAAAATTTCAGCCCTATTACTAGGCAGCCTATATTTTTATCAAGATTTGATTTTATTTCGCAGGCCCGACGAATTGAACATTATTCGAGTGATGTTTCCACGAGCTGTAATCACTTACATTAAAAGCGCTGGTCATTGTGTGTACGTAGATGATCCTAGATCCTGTTTAGAGAAAATGATTCCTTTTATAAGAAGCAATAACTTCCGAACTAAAACTATTAAATAAAAAAAAAATTGCTGTGCTGTGATTTTTTATTCCGCTCGCTTCTTAAATTTCACCACCCTTATTTGCCCTGTGGATGTTCTAAGATTTCACTAAGGGAACAAAAATACGCACGACAACAGCACAGTACAGAGAAGGAAATCTTGAAAATTACCTAATGCCAGGTCGTTTTTCTAGTGTGGTATAGTGACCAAAAGAATCTTTCTAAGAAGAGACCTATATACAATCAGAAGAATGCAAAGTTTAATTGATGAGGATTGATGTCCTTGTATTCCAAAACACGAGTAATGTTAGGGGAGCAGCGAGAAGATTGTTGTAAAAAATCCGTTTAGTGAACCCACATATATCTACATCTATCTACCTTCTTTAAAGAATAATGCTATAGGAACGACGAGATGTAAGCCTGATGCAGTTTATTTGAATTGTAGTTTTTTGTGGTTTAATCTATACAAATAAATGAAATTGGTGTGTCTGCTTGTAATATTAAAATATTATATTTTACTAAATGCATATTTATGTATACACCGTACATATACCAAAGTAACACTTCATCCAATTTTTGTCTGTCTGTCTGTTTGTTCCGGGTAATGTCTGGAACGGCTGGATCGATTTCACGGTTATAACAACAAACGCGAGTAACACCGCGGGGCTAAGCTAGTAATAATATAAAAACGCTAAGTTCAGTAATCGACTACGTGGCCCTAGAATACACACAACTACTTACTACAATTATCTATATACATATTATTATTACTAAACGAGACTTGTTTAGACAATGTTTCAGACTTCGAAACATTGTCTCTTTATTGCAGACTAGCTTTTGCCTGCATCTCCGCCCGCGTTTATATTGCAGTAATTCTTAAAACTGATATAACTTTTTTATTTACATACCGATTGAAATGAAACAAACACTAAATTTTAAGTGGAGTAAACCGCATTCAAAACGATTAAACCGTTTCTGAGATTAGCATGCACAAACGTACTGACAAACAGACAAAATTCTAAAAATCATTGCTTTGGGTTCTATTGCCTTCAAAAGTCCATGTACAGACAGCGACCAGTTACGATTTTATTTTATGTATTGACTGTCAGTAGCTGTCTCCCGCCCGACCTAAACTCCAAGGTCTTGCTTCATTTAAGGTCAGATCTACTTACCTACCTATCTAGTTTTTCATACAGGAATCATAGTTTCAGGATTCGAACAATGATTGCTATATAAACTCAATCAAATTTTAATCAAATCAATCATTTGTTTTGAATCAATGATTGATTGATATAACCTATATTGCTAGTCTAAATTGCTATTTATAGGAGATCAGTGAAGTTGACAACAATGTGGGTGACAGAATATTTTAGTCTATGCCTAATCTAATTAGTTCAGTCATTTAGCTCCATCTTAACCTCAAAATTTTATGTGATTTTCATATTACACCAAAAATAATATGGCATATCATCTTTTATCTTATCGAGTTAGTTGGTGGCGATGTACGGAATTATGTTTCAAAAATATAAAGAGATCTTTCGGATCCTCTATTAAGAAAAAAACAGTAAGTTTATCCTACGCCTCTTACGAAAATCCAGAAGAATCGACGAAGACACCTATACTAATTTTTCACGGCATATTAGCTAATAAATCACAGTGGGAAGATATAGGTAAAACTATATTGAGGGTGACAGGCAGAAGAGTCGTAGCCGTAGATCTAAGGAACCATGGCAACAGTCCACATTGCGATCATAAATATGTAGATCAGGCACATGATGTCCTGAAACTGCTTGACAAATTGAAAGTAACGCAAGCCAGTCTTATTGGACACTGTATTGGTGGCAGAATAGCAATGTGTGTCGCTTTAATGGCGGTATGTATATAACTATTTACTTTTGCTACACTACTTCATATATAATATGCATGTATCAGACTGTTTCTATAGCGTAGTGGTTCAAGCAGTCGCCTCGTCGATTCTTATTGCGGTGAGTGTTGCCAGTTCGATGCCCAAACGAGACAACACTTTGAGTGATTGTTGTTCTCAATCAATATTCTGTGTTTTAGTACGAAATCCTACTGCAGAATTGCTATGTTCATCGGGTATATGGCAAAAAGCAAATTTTTATATTAGTTTATTAATTGTGCAATATGATTCGGTCGATTTGCCATTTAAAATTTGCCAGCTAATATTTTAATTGAATTCTAAATCATTTATTATTTATTAAAATAAATAAAACTATACAGTTTCTAAATACAATTTCTTCTACCAATGTTTCTTATTTCTTTTCAGCCTCGCAAAGTTGCCGGGCTATTAGTGGTGGACATTTCTCCAATATCGACCCCGAATAGTTTCGTAACATATATGCCGAAAATATTAACAACCATGGCATCAGTTGACTTCAAAAACCTAAAAAAAATAAGTACAGCTAAGCTAGAAGCCAGAAAACACCTTAACAAGACTGTTTCAGACGATTTACTCATGAACGATATATTGTCCAATGTTAGATTTAAAATAGACGGCACTATAGGTTGGATTTGTAACGTAGATGTATTGTTAAAAGACTTTAGATATTGGACTACCTTTCCAAAAGTTTCAGGCAATCTAAAATACAAAGGACCAACGTTATTCCTTGGCGGACAGTTATCCGAATTCATTCCGTAAGTCAAGTTTTTAATGCGCCTAACATTATTTTTAGTCAAACACGAGAACAGTAGAACCACAACTTATTGCTATTTTTCAATTGAGAATGAGCATTTTTTGTTTGATCGGCAATCACTTATTTGTTTTAGTGTCAATTATTAGGGTTATTGGAAGCAATCATGACTCCTAGAAAATGCAGTTTGAAGCGTTGATTTATTCAAAATTGGGTTTTCCGCGTTCGAAGTGCATGATTATCTAATCAATTGACAAATTATATAATACTTAGCTGAACCGGCAAACTTCGTACCACCATATTTCCTCGCTTTAATTTTCTTATGTACAAACCTTGTCTTGACAATAACTAATGTATAAAACAAAGAATTATCCAATTTGGTGCAATCGATCAGAAGTTATGCGCGTACATACATTTTAGTATTTCATTTTTGTCTAAATAGAATTTTGGCGCGTAGTATCTTACCTCTAGCTTTCCTCTATGGAAGTGATTTCGTGAACGGGAACAGAAGTTTGTTACATAAAAGTGGGGAAGCGCACGCTATCTCATTTCATGAATGAGGACGCTCGATACTGATGTCAGTATTACAAATAATTTGTAACTACTGTAAGGTTCTCTTGTTTCTTGTTTTGACGTGGTGACATCTTAAAAATCGATGGACGCCGGCTGCACGCACGAAAAAGTATGACTAAAGCCGGGTCACTTAATATCTAACAAAATATGGGCGTGGCCTAGCTAGCGGAATTGTGATTAGAAACAATCATCGAGGGTAAGCAACGATGGCGCGGTCAGTACCTGGATAGGTGACCGCTGGTGGCATGTTACCATGAGCGTCTCCGTGATTCGGAGGTCACGTTAAGCAGTCGGTCCCGGTTGTTATCATACGATAACAGTTTTGAAGCTTAGTTGGAGGCCTTCGGGCGGCTTAAAAACATCCAACGGCAAGATTTACGTAGCCACAACGTATTCTTGCCAGTTCCCAACCCGCACTTGGCCAGCGTGGGGACGTATGGCCTTAACCCTCTCCTGAGAGGAGCCCAGCAGTGGGACATTATGGGTTGTTGTTGTAGCTAGCGCAATCCAAAACGGACATTCGCCTGCGGGGGGGCTTTGGGAAGGCAATTTCATTTGCTTAGGAAATCTAAAAAAAATTTCATTGTGACTGCGCATTTCGTATATATGTTCGTGTTTGATGTTTATGTTTGATGTTCGTGTTTAAAAGTTGCAGGTGATTGCAATGTTTTGCTAACATGTTTTGTTAGTTTTGTTATTTTTAGGCGCAGGAGACACGCCTTTATTGTCACGTTCCGCGTGAGCCGAGCGTGCAAGCGAGAGCGCGGAACAAGAGATAGAGGTAGAGAGGCACGATCGACCTAGGCTTTGGCTTATGTGTGAAGCATATTTTTCATCAATGTTTACTTAAGACGTTTTCACCAAAAATTATCACCCGTAAACCGACTTTACAGACAACCAATTTTTATTACTGCAGTTTATTATTATTCTTACATTTTACGTTTACTCTTACAGAGCTGACGATTTAAATGATGTCCGTACATTATTTCCGAGTGCAGTGATTACCTACATAAAAAATACAGGACACCATGTCCAAGTGGAAGACCCGTTAAATTTTCTAGAATTGACCGTTTCTTTTTTTAAAAGATCACTTTATGAACAGTAAACGTTTTCACTAATCATTGTTTTGCTTTGGTGTCGTTTAAGTTATAAAGACTACTTCCCGCAATAGTAACGGACGAACATGCGGCTTTTAATTAGGTTCTGGATCCGATGGTGGATGTAATGGCACACGTATCTGCCTTAATTTATCTTTATTATTACAATCCTGGTGGTGAAGGTCGCGGGCAGCACTGCACCGATTCTTGTGGCGAACTTTGGGTTGTCCTCTTTCGTCTGAGATGATGATGATTATAATAAGCCCTGTTTCACCGGTTACTTATAAGATTAGAATAACTTAACTGACATAATTTAACGTATCTTAGTTTTTACTAAATTTACATATGAAAAAAAAAATTGTATTTGATTTTAAAAATAATAATTAAGAAATGCACTAGTCGTGATCATGAAAGGGTTTATTCTTAACGTATTAATATCCTTTATTTATTTTACTTTTTGTTTTAAAATTATGTTGACTAGCTTCCTGATAGCATAAATCCGAAATACCAAAACACGAACTTCTTTTTAAATACTGTTTCAATACACGCAATATAATTAGTGTCCACTCAAATGCAGAAATATAAGTTAAGAGCCTATTAACTTCTAAAATAAGTTTAAGAAAGAATTTAAAATATATATTTACACGAATTGTTTTTTTTTCATCAAAATGTACTTACATTGCAAAAGAGAATTGAAACGTAAATATTGGCGAAAAGTCACGTAGGCCAACGCGCGTGTTTACAATGTTTATATTTTCATTAAAAAGTAACCTGTGACTTTAATGAATGAATTGCAAAAGTTATCTTATATAAATAATGAGGTTTTAGTATTTTGGAAATGGAAGACTTTAGCTACAACCCGGGAGTTGTTGTAGTACGCGCCAAACCTGAAGGGCAGCGGAAGACCTTTAAGCCAAATATTCGTGCAGTTAATAAAATCCCTCAGGAGTTACTAAATGACCCCTTGCTAAATAGAGCTTGTGAAGCTTTACCTCAGAATTATAATTTCGAAATACATAAGACAATATGGAGAATAAGGTCATTAGCTGCGAAACGTGTAGCGCTGCAAATGCCCGAAGGTAATGTAAGAATTTTTCAATTAAATTGTAGTCTAACCTTCTTTTTTCTATCAGTTAAATAAAACATGATTTTTTATCATTTGGAAAACCATCTTTTTCTTGCTCATTAATAATTTTTTGCATTAATTTTACTTAAATGGTATTGTTTATGTCTTTTGCAGGTCTGACTATGTTTGCAACCACATTGTGTGACATTATAGAGACATTTACTGATGCGGATACTGTTATAATGGGGGATGTGACGTACGGAGCTTGCTGCATTGATGACTTTACTGCGATAGCTCTGGGTGTTGATTTACTCGTACACTATGGCCATTCCTGTTTAATACCCATAGACCAAACCAGTGACATTAAAGTGCTTTACATATTTGTAGACATCAAGATTGACCCTTCACACTTTGTAGAAACAATTAAACTTAACTTTCCAAAACATAGTCATATAGCGTTAGTTAGTACAATTCAATTTGTTACGACATTGCATTCAGTAGCTAAAAATCTAAGAAGTGAGGACTATATTGTAACTGTGCCGCAATCAAAACCGTTATCCCCAGGTGAAATTCTTGGCTGTACGGCCCCCAAATTAGAAGCAGATGCCATTGTATATCTTGGTGATGGTAGGTTTCACTTAGAAGCCATAATGATAGCTAATCCCAACATAACAGCTTATAAATATGATCCTTACGAAAAGAAGTTTACTTCTGAACTGTACGAACACCAATTAATGCAGTCCAATAGAAATAATCAAATATCCACAGCTAAAGATGCTGCTCGGTTTGGTCTCAT
The DNA here is from genome assembly GCA_003709505.1 of Hyphantria cunea. Taxonomy (NCBI): domain Eukaryota; kingdom Metazoa; phylum Arthropoda; class Insecta; order Lepidoptera; family Erebidae; genus Hyphantria; species Hyphantria cunea. The sequence goes on from PKRV01002418.1 coordinate 1,664,783, forward strand.
TCTTGGCACTTTGGGTAGACAAGGTAGCACTAAAGTTTTGAGTAATTTAGAGAAGCAAATTCGTAATTCTGATAAAACTTTTGTCAAAATACTACTGTCTGAGATTTTTCCTAGCAAGTTAATGTTGTTCAGACTTGATGCCTTTGTACAAGTGGCATGTCCAAGATTGTCTATAGATTGGGGGGTAGCTTTTTCTCAACCATTGCTAACTCCTTATGAGTTCTCTGTGTCTTTAGGGAATAGTAAGTGGTTGAAAGAAGATGGTACTTATCCTATGGATTTCTATTCAAACGATAGTTTAGGGCCTTGGACACCTAATTATAAGCCTGTTTTATGTTCTGGTACTGATAAAAAATGTGATAACTGCTGTGGTAGAAAAAGTAAAGAGAAATGAATATAGGGAAATAAATTTTGACTACAGCTTATTCATGGGTCAACATACATGTACAGTTCTATCCAATATTTTGATAATGTGTTTAGACTTGTTAGATTCTAACATTGTTGTAAATCTTATTATTTTAAGATTAATTGTAAACTTACACAGAAAAGAACTACATTTTGGACTCACACTTTAAGTTAGTCTGTTCTTTAAAAAGGGATAAAATTAATTAAAGGAGTATAGTTTAATGAACTCTGTAACAGCTAGCCAGTATTCATCAAATACCGCATAATGTAAATACTACTATAGTAAATAATTTTATATGTAACTGAATATAATGAATAACTTATTTGTGAAAATAAAATCAAAATGTTAAAAACTTAAAACTTTTTTCCTCGTCAAGTTTAATTCTATTTCGCCGAAATGCTACCTATTTTACGATTATTGCGAATGGATAATTGGTAACAATGGCTAGCAAATAGTATTTAAAAAACGAATTTCAATTATTTTTTTATCGAACCGATAGTTCTATTTATAATTGATTTGTACAATTGTATTGCCTTATAGAATTGTTATGTGCGATCTCCTATACGGTGAAAATGTTGTACCAGTTGGTCGGCTCCAAATGGGAGAAATATCTGCTGTGCCCTCCTTATTGTAGAGGTGGTTAGTTATTTTAAAATATATAAATTTATACTACTATTATCACAGCATTATAGGATGACTAGAATTTGCACATACATCAGAATTATCTCTGTTCGAACAACCACATCCGTGATTTCATTTCGTGGTTTAGATAGCGGGCCTAGTGTCGCCACGGTTGACGTAATTTCTTTGTCATAAGACATATACAATGTTAAATATATCGATAAAACTGAATACTAACTTTTAATTCCAATCCTAGTGGCAGGTATTGGCTAGGCTATGTAGGCTGGAGCCTAAGGTGGCGAATTTTAGGGTGCGTCATATTAAGACACTTTTTTTTCATATAGAAATAAAAATATATATTATTTTTAATATAAACGCAGAGAAGTCTTGAAAATTTAAAAATAAAGAAATAATTAGCTGTGTATTTCAACTATTACTTTCATCTTTAATACTGTTTGAATTTAATTTAATTTGAAAGTTACTAAACGCTTGACAAAAATATCTTTGTAAATATGTGTTTTTATGACATCTCAATAGCAGTTCAATATTACAATTGAAATTAATAATTTTGACTAACATTTTTCTTAATCACCATTAAGGGCGCCATGAGGTCCTAGAATGCGCCGCCCCTCCTGTTTCAATGAACGACGGTGTAAATGACCGTCGTTCATTGAACTGCGCGATGTGATCTTCGCAGAAAGAGCTAAAACATCTATTTAGGGTATTGAATTGCATTGCAGTAGCAGGTAGAAAGGGCGGCAAAAATTTTAACAGCCTTCTGGCAAATATGTAAATCCGCCACTACTTGCTTTGCCATAAACATCAATTCAGTCCTTTTTTTTACGTATTGAAACCCCTCAGTCCTTCACCCCACCGGGGTTTGCTTTCCTTTCCCGCTTTCTTACGCCGTCCGGACCCATCCCAGCGCCTGCTCAATTTAGGCGACGTACGGCACACGCGTTATGTCGCCTCCTCGCGACTGGCCTGTAAATCTAGTGGAGGGGAAAATCCACCCCGCCCATCCGCGGCCACACTCAGGGCGGAATGAGGCGCGCCTACCCTTTACATCCTTTATTATTCGCAAGATTATTTGGCTACCCCAAATATCTATATATATATAATCTATTCTTTCGACCGGTTTTATCTGAATGAGTTTTGGGACCACAAGTGACTGCATCGGACCTCCTTAAACCTGAAGGCGAATTGATTTCACAAGTTGAACTAGTTGTCAGTATATTTGAAGGCACTGATTTTTTCTTTTTGGTAGTTTATATATATTAATCATCAGCTTTTTTCTGAATATACTTATATTTATCATTAGCTTTTTTTCTGAATATACTTATATTAATCATTAGCTTTTTTCTGAATATACTTATACGGATATAGTTTAAGCAACAGAATAAATTATTTACCGCTATAACCAACATATACGCGGGCTAAGCCGCGGCAAAGGAGCCATTACCGTGGGAGAGCCACGCTTCGGCACGAATGGGCCGGCCGTGGTACCACGGCCTCACTGAAAATAGGTGTGAAACAGCGCTTGCGCTGCGTTTCATCGAGTGAGTGAGGATACCGGAGACCCATTTTTTTTTTTTTTGTTTTTTTTTTTTTTTTTTTTTTTTTTTTTTTTTTTTTTTTTTTTTTTTTTTTTTTTTTTTTTTTTTTTTTTTGACGTGTTGGAAGTCCTTTACGCACTTCGCTCCCCCCCTGCGGGTACTGGGGGTTCGCTTCGTGTGGGACTCCTAGCTGACACCAGCCAGACTACCCACTAAACCACCACGGTGTGCCACTCTGCGCCTGAGACGGGAGGGATCCGGGAACCGCTTTCCGCCGCTCACAGCACTGAAGCGGGCTCCGTCGTCTGTGATTCAAACTCTTAAGGTGGGNATACCGGAGACCCATACCCCAACCGCTCCCCATCCCCCCCAAGCCGGCAACGCACTTGTGTTACGGGTGTCAATGGGCGGCGATAATCGTTTACCATCAGGCGATACGTCTGCTCGTTTGCCCCTTGTATCATAAAAAAAATAAAAAACAAAAGTTGGTAAATGAAAAAGAACGTGAAATTTTCATTTTTTCTTTTGATTCTTTGTTGATGCTAAATGAGTTTTGATATTTATGGTATTGAATGTTGAAAAGGTGAATAATAATTGTTACGAAATAATTGCAGACTGTACACTGTTTTATAGTTTTATTTCTCCTAAATTTTAACCTAATAAATATCTAACAATTGCACTATTAAGATCACAATTTATAATGAGTTTCTAAACAATATGCGTCAATATTTTTTTTTACAATATATTTATTTTATTTTTCTTTTAAAAATTTGCAGACTGTTTCTAAGAATTTCTCTGGTTTCTGACTGTGAACCCAGTGTCCAGCTCCTTCAATGAACACCAACTCAGCTAGTGGAAAATAATCTTGTATTTCTTTGAGATCATTCTTTCTGAAAGGGCAACAAAAAACAATTTCACAAATTGCTGACAAGAACCATTTACATCAAAGCTCTTTGGTTTTTATATATTCTACTAATTGATCCAGGTAGCTTTATCTGTCTCTTCACTCACGCTCAGCACCAACTGGTCGTAACCTTCCTCGATTAATGAGCTACATAACACAAAGTATTGTTAAAATCGGTTCATCCGTTCAGGCATGATGTCGTGATCAAGAAGAAGCAGGGGTTTTTTTATAACATACTAGACTACTACCACCATAAAATTGTTTATATACACTATCACGAATTCAATAAGATTAAATCATGATAAATAGATAATAAGCTATATACGTCACCCTTATTTTTCTACTTTAAGGTTGCATATTTTCTTCATATTGAAATGGGAGTCTGGGTGCAAACAATTGAATCTTAAAAAAAATTGTCAGATTCTCTTTTCAACCGACTTAAAAAAATAAGGAGGTTGTCATTCGATTGTATTTTTTTATGTTTGTTAACTCAGAACTTTCGACTGGGTCATCCGATTTGGATGATTCTTTTTTATTTGAAAGCTGGTGATTACCGTGTGGTCCCATTTAAATTTGGTCCAGTTCTTGATGTGGGTTTTTTGTTAAAATATTATAGATACATGACATTGACATAATTGTTGTTATACTATACAAAAAATTCATAAATTAAAAGTCGAAATTGAATTGGTTCATTAATACATTACAATTTTTTTTATCAGAAATTTGGTGTGTTCATAAGCACCAGTATCTTTTTGACACTATTTACTTTTGCTATATAGTTAACAAAATTATAATTAAAACATACCCTATATAGTCCGATAAGGATCCTCCAACAAACAATGTAGGCCCAGCATACTGAAGCCCTCTCAAGTTCGAAGGAAAGCAAGATATGTGAGATTGAAAACTATCCTTCAAAGCTGGTATATTCACTCTCCAGGTATAAGATCCAGTGTTTGTTTGTACTAAATTAGTGATCAAGAAATTCCTTAAATTTAAATCAGGCGTTACACTCTTCAGTTGTTCATCTGCTAGCTTCCTCGCTTTAGACATGGCAATACCAGGCCGGATAGCAACTGAACTCATGGCATCAAACAAGTTGGCCATAGAGTAGATTTGTGGACTTGTCTTTACTGGTGATATGTCAACCACAATGAGGCTGGACACCATGTCAGACTGTAAAGAAGATTTATAAATAAATATTTCTGACACCTAATACACGCGGCCATCTAATCCCAAACTAAGTAGGCGCTTTAATATGGGTACTAGACAACTGATATAAATATGTATTTACTTTTTTTGTGAATACATACAAAGTTTATTTACAAATCATGCAAACTCTGAAACAAATATTTGTAGATTATACAAACATTTGGACCGACCCGAGAATCTAATCTAAGACCTCGAGTGCAGCAGTTGCATAAGCTACCACTGTGCCAACGAAGCAGTATTTATAGACTCTAGATTTGTAGACTTCTTTTAGAAAGTGGCCAAAATTGAAGTTATAAATAATGTAACAATGTTGAACACAATACTCTTATTTTTATTTTTTATAAAAACTAAACAGTTTAAAAAGTAAAACCAGAGTAATAACTTTTCATAAAATGAATTAGAAATATTTTGACACCTCTTTGATTAAAGTTAGTTCAGTAGTTTAGGTGCTGTAGAGGAACATACAAACATAGTCAAACTGTCATATCTATTACCTTTTCTTTTGGCTATGCTTCAGACCAGTTAAAATGAATATTTTGCCAATATGAATAATAATAAATATTCTGGACATCTAATACACAACACCATCTAGTCCCAAACTAAGCAGAGCTTGTACTATGGGTACTAGACAATTGATATGAATGCATAAATACTTTTTTTGTGTAAATACATACAGGTTATAAATAGAAAACACCCAAACTCAGAAACAAATATTTACAAATCATACAAACATTTGAATCTATACAATGACTTTTGACCAATGTGAAGATCAAAATGTTTCTGCACAACCTTTTTCAATAAATACTCTATCTAACACAATTCTGGTTCTAAATTATATTACTCTGATTTTTACTTTGATCATCATCATCAGCCTATCGCAGTCCACCGCTGTACATAGGCCTCTCCAAAATTGGATTAAATTAGATCGAACTAAGTAGCATGAAATCATGCTACTTAGTTCGATCTATGGCTTCTCGCATCCAGCTTCTACCAGCTGTCCTGCGCAGATCATCGCTCCACCTGGTCTGTGGACGTCCTACACTACGTTTGCCGAGATGCGGTCTCAAGAACTCTTATAGTACTTACTTTTATAGTATGTATTTAAAGAGATTTCACTTAAAGAATTTTACTTATGCTGCCACTATTCTCCTTTTTCAGATTTTAACATAGAAAAAATAGATTTTTAGTAAATGAAAAACATTGAGTATGTAATGTGTTTCGTTTACTCATAATGCAAAGGACTTTAATGTATTTCAATTTTTTTTATGTATTTCATAAACAATATTTATAAAATTAATGCCATAACAGAACAATTCTCCTGTAGCTATCTTTATGGTTTATTATTTTTCAAATGAATCATCAGAAAAACTACGTACAACTTACACAGAGTAGTGACAACACCATGGCAGTGCGTCCACCCATACTGTGCCCCATTATCGACACCTTTGTAAGCTCCAATTTCTTCAGCAACTTCATCACATCGTGAGCCATGTGTATGTATGTATGCTGCAATGAATGCTTACTATCACCGTGATTCCGAGCATCAACACTAATCACCTTCCTACCCGTCGTCCTGTGGATAGCCTTGCTCATGCTATTCCAATTATTTTTAGAGCCCAGTAGACCATGTAATATAACAAGAGGAGGCATAGTATGCTCTACTTCAGCCGTACTTTCGTAAGAAGCGTAAGCCAAATCCACTGCTTCTGCATTTTCTGAAGTATACGTAATATGTCTAAGCCCGGTGTGGGTAATATTTGGTATAGCTCTGGTATTAATATTTAAACATAGACATAACAGTTTGGATGGTATTCGCTTGAGTATCATATTTATGTAATTTAATTATAAATAAATTGTAAATTTTGAAGGTTAGGATTTTGACATATTGACATTGTTTTTTATTTCTACTTTGACATATGATAACTACCACAGATAAGTAATAATTGAGTACGCAGAATTGACCTCTGTTATTCAAGTGGTTTACGCGAGATCAGTAAATAAATAAATATTTCCGACATCTAACACATAACGCCACCTAGTGGGACTAAGTAGAGATTGTATTATGGGTACTTGACAACCAATATAATACTTATATACTTTTTTTTTGTAAATACATACATATCAGTAGGCATGAAGTCAGTAGTTTTAAGCTATACATATATTTAGGAAGCAGATCAAACCAAAACAAGAAAATATTAAACGAAATACGTAACGAGATTGTAAACCTAATTTATAAAATTTTAAGCCCTTGACACAGATCAAATTATGCGTGTTACCTTCTTGTGTACTGAGTACTGAGGCAGACAGAGTAGTAATAATCTAGGCAGTTCGTCCCGAACATTTTATAACCAAAGAAATCTGCAACTGGGTCTGCTGATCTAGTCTTTCGTGATCCTGACTGCTAAACCGGAGCACGTGGGTTCGATTTCCACCCAAGAAAAATAATTGTGTGACGAGTATGATATAATTTGTACCATGTCGGAGTGTAATGTAATATATCTGTAATATTTATCAGCATATAGCATTAAAATGTTTATCAGCATTTTCGTTACCATAGCACAGGCTCTACCTAGTTTTGACAACCGTGTATGAGATGTGTCTATGCACTGTTTGCGTACCTCGGATGAAAAACAACTCCTGGATACCTTTCGAAAGGGGAACTCGCAAAATTATTACTCATTTAAACGAAACAATGTAACTGGGTAATTTTTGCCAAAAAAAAACGATTACTTTTACAAGAATGATTCTTGGTGTCTAATTTTTAAACTATCACATTCCTTAATATATTTTTTATTGGATAGCGCGCAAACGAGCAGATGTATCGCCTGTTGGTAAGCGATTACCGCCGCCTAGGGACATCTACAACAGCAAAGCCGTCACAAGTGCGTTGCCGGCCTTTGGGTTATGGGTAGGAGGATAGGGATGGTGGAAGGGGTAGGAGTATGGCCTCCGGTATCCTCACTCACTCGGTGAAACACTACGCAAGCGCTATTTCACACCGGTTTTATGTAAAGCCATGGTAACATTCCGGTGGAGCCGGCCCATTCATGCCGAAGCGTGGCTCTCCTACGGTAAACATATTTTTCTATTGTTTGCATTGGCTATGGCCGTAGCTGACTGTCAACCTGTGACTACGTCCAGTACAACTTGGTCAAAATGGTCAAGCATTTTACAGGTAAACTAGTAAGTAAACGTTATTAGGTTAGGTATATAGGACATTGTAAGTACTACTGCCGGTAACTTTAGAAAATAAGATTATCGGGCACCTTCAACTTATTTGAAATCGACAAGTTTATTTTTGCTTCTATAACTCCAAAACAACTATACTAACTATGATGAATGATATATCGTTAGATTTTACTTTATTGCGAGTGTACATGCACATCAACACGAAATCACCCACAAAGACAATAAAAGATTAATTTTATGAATGTAGAAAGATATCTATGGTTATAAAATTGAGATTTAATTTGTTTTTCATTAAAGCACACGACTTTCAGTTTATTGCTTTTTAATATACCTAGACGCGCAATTATTTTTGTACCGTGGTTAACGCCGCGGGATGAAGTTAATCTATATATCGTCAGCTATCTGCCAGTCAAAGTACCGTCAAAATCGGTCCAGTAGTTCCAGAAATTAGCCAGTACAAACAGACAGACAGACAAACAAACATTTTTAAAATTTATTTTGGTATATGTTTCATTAGCGGAACTCCGCGGTGTTAACCGCGGTACGAAAATAATTGCGGGTAACGCTGCGGAGCAAAGCTAGTTTAAAAAATTTGGCTAAGTTACTCCTTATATCATCAGCTACCTATCAGTGAAAGTCCCGTCAAAATTGGTCCAGCCGTTCCAGTATCAGCCGAAGCAAACAGACAGACCAAAAGATTTTTTTTTTGTTAGGTAGGTATATTTACCGTGTATACATAGGTATATATGCATTTAGTAAAAAGCGATTGTTTCAATATTACAAACAGACACTCCAATTTTATTTATTTGCACAGATATATTTTCGAAAACCATTCAAATATATATGTTTAGGAGGCATCATCTTATGATGATAAGTCGATAATGGAAGATCTTACTCCTTAATGGTTAGATGTTGAAGCATAAACAATTATTATATAGCCTTTCCTTAGTTTTAACACGTGCTTCAAACCACTACAGTAATTCTTACGAATCAGCAGAAGTACCACTTGAAGGTTGTCGTTTCCTTAGGTTGCATCTCGACTTATATTGGCCTAGTGGTTTCAGTGGTCGCCACACCCCTTTCTACTGCGCCAAGTGTTGTGGGTTCAAATCCTACATGGGACAACATTTTGTGTGATCCATAAATTGTTGTTCTAAGTCTGGGTGTACTTTGTGTCCGTTTCATGTATGTTTGTAAAGATCCCCGCGACACAGGAATTTATATTCCTAATGAGGGAGGTGTAAAAAAAAAAAGAAAAGAAATATATATATATGCGTAGTGTAACTAACTACTTACAAACAGCGTGTTATCAAAATAATTAGACCGACTCCAAAAAAAACATCAAACTTAAACTCCCTGCCTAGAAACACTAAACATCGTAAAATAAACTGGCTTTCATAAATAAATTAGTATTATAATGTATGTTAGTTACCTTAAATTTGGATGAAGTCGGTGCCAAAGCCAATAGGTTAGTTAGTAGTCTGTCCCAGCGACATTCTAGATCATTAATATACATAATATTTATGTATTCTAGACGTTTTCCCTTTTCCCTTTAGATATAACTAAAACAATTGAATATAACCTAATCACTCTAACCAGGAAATCCTTCCTTCTGCAAGGATTATTCCGATAATGTTCCTACTGTTTCGTGAACCCTGGAACCTCACCAGGATTGCCAAGTGTGGTGACTTTGCCAGACTTTATGAAATCAAAGATAGCTTAAACAATAATCTAATAGGCGTATTATTTCTAACGTCTGTTTTTTTGATAACTTAAATTTTTCTGTACGACGTCGATAACAACATACATTCTCACAGTTTTTATCAGTTCCCGTGGTGTGGTTTTGCACTCTGCTTAGAGTGCGCACCATGCCCCATATTTGAGTATATAAGAAATTTCAGTAATGGAACAAATCATTCCACTTCACAGCTACTGTGAAGTGAGGTGTGAAGAGTCTATTATTTAATAAATTTAGTTTTACTAAAACTAAAATGGCAGATATTGTAGACAATTTGTCGTTGCTTTTCGATCGACCCAATGAGCCTATGATCATTCCGAAAGGAGATGATAAGGCTCTATTTGAACTCACGGAAGAGTTTTTGGTAAGTTTGTTGCAGAATCTAATTTATAAAAAGAAACACTATATTAAAAAGACATTTATATTTTTAATACCAAATATTTTTTGTGTGTGGAAGTTTTGGCTATTGATCTATAATACAATATTTTTAACACCAACATACTTTCAAAATATTATAGCCCCCGGGATACGAGAACAATGGCGTCGAATTGAACAACCGTTTCGGTGACGAAGCTGACATCTCAAGAAAGATCCCGATCGAAAACTTGAAACGCAAAGTGAACTTCAAATTAGCGACGCAACTGCCCGTCGATGCTGACTTTTCGCTTTTCTTGCCGAAACACCAAGATATGGCCACTGAGGTCATTGATGTACTTATGGGTAAGTTCTATATACTGTTTTTTTATATGTGAGCCTTGCAAAAGTGACTCTGCTCTGCCTGATGGAAAGCGACTTACATTGGTAGATAGCTGATAATAGAAGGAGTAACGTAGGCTACTTTTTTAGATCCATAAGCTACCCGCGGTTTTTGTTGTAAAGATAAAACAACAAGTTAAAACCACAGAGCACAGCTATTACCTAAATTGAAATAAAAAAATACATGTGGCACTCGAGGACTGAAGCGGTATAGCTATTGCATAGCGTTTTTTATGATAGATATCTATACTCCAATATACTTTCTTACAAACAGCTGCTAACGTATTCGTCCGATTTCGGAGCAGCTCGTCTCGATCCGTACGAGCTTCATTCAGTATATAGGCGTACGTCTAGCCGCACGCACACAAACACCGTGCCGAAGTCTACCGAACTGAAACGACGTTAGACGATGCGCGGCTTTCAACGCCCCACCGCAGTGCTAGTCGGATTGGGGGGTGTTAGGTTTATTTTCATTACGGAATTTTTTGATTCGGTCAACGCGCTCAAAGCTCGCGGTAAAAGCTATGCAATAGCTTAAAACAAATACGAAACACACTAGCACCCATTGCAAGCACCTAATGATTCTTAATGTTCCTTGAACGATTCCTTCGCGGAAACAAACTTATCATGCCTAGTAGCAAAAGGCAGAATGAAAATTCTGCCTTTTGCTACTAGGTATGATAAGTTTGTAAAGTTTCCTTTCGCCTAGACTTTGTACTAAATTAGAAACAGTTATTATTAACCTTAAGAATATTATTTTTCTATCAAATATTAACATTTATCGTTTGTCATGTACGAAAAACGCATAGTAATTTATTAAAATTTCAACTATACTTACACAAGCAAAATTGCATTATTACCTACTTAAACTTAATGACGAAATGAATTACAACAGTAAATAGTTTTTCTCAGTCATAAGTCGAATCAAACTATATTTTGTTACATTAGAAATGTTAAATAATTTTGTTATCCATATGAAACTACTGGAATTAGAGAAAAATTGAAACCAAAACACTTATGTTGCACACGTCCATGAGCGGGTCTCTCACCATGTCAGTATGTACATAAGTGTGTTAGTTCTGGTTAATTTTGACTGTCAAAATCGGTATATGCGTATAGCTAATATTATAAAGAGCAGCTCAGGCTAACAAAATCCGATTCAAATGCTACAAAAACCACGGATACACCGCGAGACGCATAATAATTAATCAAAAACTTAAAGTAATTACTTATATTTGAACAGGTGTTCCTGAGGGCCAGCTACAGCAGTTCCTGTCTACATGTGTCTTTTCCAGATCCAATCTGAACCCTCAACTGTTCAACTACTGTTTTACTGTAGCGTTGATGCATCGGTAAGTTTAAATTCAAAACTCGGCTCACCACACAGTTCGGAAACATTCGCTTTTGATTACATTTAAATAGTTTAAGTTGATCAGTTTAAAAATATTTTTTAAATGAATATAACAACCATATACGTCCAATGTCAATCGATTATCGAGGCATTATTAACTTTAAAATTAAGCTAAATCAAATAGAACATTATAGTATTCTTTCTTTCTTCTTCGATTGAGATATATATCGACCCCTAAACGGTAACTAGTATTAAGCAAGGAATAAAAACACTTGGCGTTTATATATTCATTTATTTGTTATTCTTTAGGAGAGACACCAGGCAGGTGCCAGTGGCGAACTTTGCAGAGTCTTTCCCAGCAAAATTCATGGATTCGCGGGTGTTCCAAAAGGCTCGTGAAGTAGCAGCCGTACTCCCACGAGACGTGCCAGTGAGTTATTTAAAAACTGCTACTTGAAAGTCATTGCAGAAATCAAAAACACAATGTAACCGTATCTTCAAACCTCAAACATCAAAAAACATTCGTTGTTGGAAACAAAATTAGCACAGTACAAGCACACACATTTTTACAAAAGTAATTATAAAGTAATATAAATAAATAAAATAAATATTTCGGACAATTAACACACAACGCCATCTAATCCCAAACTAAGCAGAGCTTGTATTATAATAATAATAATAATAATAAAAANATATCTACGATAGGTTATTTTGAGAAAATCATCTGTCGGTGAAGCTTTAAGTTTCTTATGAAGAGCATTACGGTGAGCAATACATCTCAGTAAGCCAGGGGTGATCCATGGTTTTATAATATACTTTCTGTTGGGCACTTTATGTACTTTTGTGTTATGAATTAATGCTAATTTAATCTTTTCAATTAATATGTCCAGCGCGTTGTTAGGGTCACCGATTTCACAAACACTAGAAAGTTCCTGATTCAGAAGGGATTTGGCGGCAGCCTCAAAATTTATAATACGCTTAAATTTTAGGGTGGTAACTTTTTTAGGTGTTCTTAAATTAAGCAAGACCGGTAAATGATCAGTAATTTCTGTTTTTATAACAAAAGTTTGGGCTTTATAGTTCGTTTTAATGTTAACGTGATCTAAACGATGTATTATGGGTACTAGACAACTTATATAAATACATAGATACTTTTTTTTGTAAATACATACACATTATACATAGAAAACACCCAATCTCCGAAACAAATATTTGCAGATCATACAAACATTGGGTCCGACCCGGGAATCGAACCCGAGACCTCAAGCACAGCAGTCGTTTACGCTACCACTGCGCCACCGAGGCAGTATTGCGTTTAATATTTACGTTTATGTAAACTTTTCAATCTCAAAGAAATAACTGCCTCAATATTCTGCTCTAGATGACGTTAGCCTTACATTGATTTCTCCATAACACTTACAAAAGTATTTTTTGTAACTTTAGCGTACGCCAATCATTATTCCAAGAGATTATACAGCTACAGACCTTGAAGACGAGCATCGCCTGGCTTACTTCCGCGAAGATTTAGGTATCAACCTTCACCACTGGCACTGGCATTTGGTTTATCCGTTTGCCGCTAGCCAGAGAGAAATTGTCGCTAAAGATCGCCGTGGAGAACTATTTTTCTATATGCATAGCCAAATGATTGCTCGGTAAGACTCTCTCACTTACTTATTAACATATATAGAAGAAATTATGTGATCCCAACTAGACTTTCAAATACTTAAACATAAATATTGAAGAACCCTGCCTTTTCATTCAATTCTTTAGTTACGTTCGAATGATTGCATAAAGATACCGACGGTTTAAAGTTTTAATTCATTTTTCACAATGATGTGTTTCTTCACAACTAACTACTTCACAATGATCTTCTGCATAAAAAGTATCTGAAAAATTTTAAGTTCTCATTAGGTATATAAAATTAATCACTTCACATCCTCAACATCATCATATTTACTAATTTCGTAAAGAATGTTCGACAGTGTCGGCGACTAATATTAAAATTAAAATTATGTATTAAGATTGAAAGAATTCATTCAATGACAAATACTAAATAGTAATTATTATTTTTTTACAAAATATTAATATTGTTGTAATTTTTTTAAAAGCATATTAAAGTTGTGATATTTAATAAAAATAACATTGACTCCTATTATAGCTACAACGGAGAGCGTCTTAACAGCGCTCTGAAGAGAGTCAAGAAGTTCAGCAACTGGAGGGAACCCATCCCAGAGGCATACTTCCCCAAGCTCGACAGTCTGACATCATCCCGTGGATGGCCTCCTCGGCAAGCCAACATGACATGGCAAGACCTGAACCGTCCTGTTGATGGTTTACTTGTTACTATCGACGATATGGAACGCTGGAGAAGGAACATCGAGGAAGCTATTTCTACCGGTCGTGTGACAACCGTGAGTAAAAAAATTACAATACGATATACGAGTGAGAACTTTTTATACCGTTAAATTTATTATACCGAATAAATTTCACTCTATTAAAAAGTGTTTTTCAAATCTTCTGCCTCGTGAACAGCAGCTTTATTATTTAGTCTACGAATTTATTTTAAAAGCAGATACTTTCTTTCTTTTAATAAAAAGACTACTCCCGCATTAGGAATATACATTCCTGTGTCGCGGGGATCTTTACAAACATACATGAAACGGACACAAAGTACACCCAGACTTAGAACAACAATTTATCACACAAATTGTTGTCCCATGTAGGATTTGAACCCACAACACTTGGTGCAGTAGGAAGCGGTGTGGTGACCATTGAATCCACTAGGCCAATCGTGCAGTCACTAATACTAACAAGCTTATGGTTTTTTTCAGGCTGACGGAAGAACGATTGACTTAGATATAGACATACTGGGCAATATGATGGAAGCTAGCATTCTTTCACCAAACAGAGAACTCTACGGCAGTATTCATAACAACGGTCACAGCTTCTCCGCATACATGCACGACCCTCAACACCGATACCTCGTTAGTAGACAAGCAGTTTTAAAAAAAAATAGTAATGAATTATTAAAAAATAAAATCCGACTGCGTCAATAACAAAACAATAAAAAAATAATAAAACATATAAGTTATATATAAAAAAAAAACTTTATTTTGATACCACACTCGATGTATTTTGCTTATTATTTGGCTTCAAAAATCCTCAATTTTATTTTTTTTAAATTATGATGTACCCAATGTCTTCTCACGACTAAGACGAATCTAATGACACCACTCACACAAACATACGACAAGCCGTTTAGGCTCTAGAGCGTGCCAAAGAAAAATACACTCGACAAACATAACCCTCCTTCTTTCGCAGTCGGGTAAAAATTATATAAAACCTCGTTGATAATTGTAGTTTCCGCAATACATTACACTGAAGGACGGCTTTTAGTAAAATTCGGTTATCTTCACAGGAATCATTCAGTGTAATCGCTGACGAAGCTACAACTATGCGGGATCCATTCTTCTACCGTTGGCACGCATATATCGACGACACCTTCCAAAGGCATAAGGAATCACCGTATGTCAGGCCTTACACTCGTTCAGAGGTGAGTAACAATCGCTTCCTAACGTGCGATGTCCGAAAATATTTATTATTTCAATTAACCATTAACGATGTTCATTACTACAACTCTACAAAACAACATTTTTAAATAAAAATAAATTTGTTTATTTTAGCTTGAAAACCCCGGTGTCCGAGTAACATCTATAGCTATTGAGAGCAGTAATAACCAAATGAATACTCTGAACACGTTCTGGATGTCCAGTGATGTTGATCTGTCGAGGGGATTGGACTTCTCCGAACGAGGACCGGTTTACGCGCGGTTTACCCACCTAAACCACACGCCCTTCCGTTATGTGTACGTATGTTTAAAATGTTGTAACTGATGAATTTTATATGAAAAATATTATTACGTAAGTTGAATCACACAATTCCCAAAATCCCACATAGTGTTACTGTAAACTGAATTGACTACACTTGGGCTAACATACTTGTGTAAGAAATAGTTTCAAGTCTATGCAGATTATGGTGGCTGCTTGGTAAAATAGACATGTTAACATATTTTTGAATGAAATCTATACTAATTTTATTGAGAATTAGTTCGAATATAAGCTGTGATCTCCGCAATTAACGAACGGCAGATTAATTTTGATCTCCGAATAATGTAGTGTATAAATTAAGTACCCACCTACAATTTGTTGAACAAATTTTAACTGAAGCACTTAATTGACCAATATTTAATTGCTTTCAGTATCAAGGTGAACAACACCGGATCGGCTCGACGCACCACCGTTCGTATCTTCATCGCTCCGAAGTTTGATGAGCGTAACTTGACATGGGCCCTTGCCGACCAACGGAAGATGTTTGTTGAAATGGACAGATTCGTAACACCATGTAAGAATTTTGATACTATGAATTATGCTCTTCGTGAATCCATGTTTCAAGTGATAAGAAAAACATAGCCATTACATGTTAATAATACAACCCACATCCAGTTTTTTTCGTGGTCGGGTTTTTGTCCTTTCGTGGTCAATTGTAAAAAAACGAAACTCTTATAATTTCATAATGTAATTCGTCCATAGTTATTCTCACAGACTATAAGCCCTAAAAACTTGTAATCTCGAATGAACATACCCACATAGGCACTTACCTACTAGCCACGCCGACGCAATGGTTAAATAAAATTTATCTTATAAAGTCGGAAATAAAACCTAGTGATTTTAATTATTTTTGCACTATAGCATAAAAATATTATCCATATTTTTACTTGCAGTAAATGCTGGCGAAAATACTATCACTAGGCTATCTACCCAGTCTTCTGTGACTATTCCGTTTGAGCAAACATTCCGTGACCTATCGCCTCAAAGTGGAGACCCACGCAGGACAAATCTGGCTGCCTTCAATTTCTGCGGATGTGGCTGGCCTCAACATATGCTGGTTCCAAAGGGCAACGAAGCCGGTGTTACTTATCAATTTTTCGTAATGCTATCGAACTACGAGTTAGATCGCGTAAGTATTTTAAGCTTGCATTATGTAATTTAACTTTTTGTAAGTAAACATGAAACGAACTGTTACTATCTTTAAAGTGACTCATCCAATGTTAACTCATTGCAAACTTGGTACCGCCATTTTTTAGGGTTACCTAATAATGAATGCCTCAACTACTACTAACAAAATACTACACTTTCGGTTTTCTTAAATTTTTTTCTATATAAACTCTGTTCTGACGAAAACAAACACATAAAAAAATGGTCGGTCGGAAGTTCTGCCCATGCATACACTTCGGTTTTTCATTTAAATAGATATTGCAAGTGTAATGCATTGAAGTTTATTGTGTATTTTCCACTTTAGTTGTACGCAAGTGAAGGTCCCTGCAAAATAACACGACATTATGTAGTCCAGTCTAGACCCTGATGTCATCTATCCACTTCCTTCGTGGTCGACCTGGTGTCCTGCCAAATATTTTTCTTTCTAAAAGATGCCTCAGGAATTCATGTTGAGGACCACTTTGTATATTTCCAAAGAAGGCTACTTTCTTCTTCACTATATTACACATCAGTTCCCTCCTGCACTTGACTCGCTCTAGCAATTTGCCGTTGGATCTAAAGCGAGTCCACGGTATTTTGAACATCTTCCGCAATATCCACATCTGGAAGGCTTGTGGTCGGTTACAGATCATTCTGAGTCTTCCCTTAGGAGCGAAGACTCACGTCTCACACTCGTGTAGGATTGTGGACCAAGCCGTCTGCTGATCTCCAAACCTCAGTTTGAAGATGGCACCTAATGATGATGATTATGTAGATAACATCACTTTTTCTGCAATTCTAAAAAGTTCACAACACGCAATAAATGTGATTTGCATTTATGTTTACCAACAGCTAGTCTCTCCACGAGAATTTCTTTCCAGGTGGCTGCTTCCTTACGTTTTTCATAATAATTCATCACTACATAACAAACTTAATAACATTTAACGTAAGAGTAGATAACAAATAAGAAGAAATAAGAAAGAAATAAGAAAAAATAAGAAAAGAAATAAGAACAAATAAGAGTTTACTGTCCTGGCTACTGTTTTCTGTACCATGGTCGGCCTAAATAGTCTTAAACGGGAAATTTATGACGTAGGAACATTTTAGACCTACAGTTTAATTATGAAGCTAATATCATGTCATGTTTTACAGATTGAGGAAAGTTCAAATGTACAGAGCAATTGCGTGGAGGCTTCAAGTTTCTGTGGCTTGAGAGACAGGAAGTACCCAGACCGCCGTGCTATGGGCTTCCCCTTCGACAGACCTTCCACCACTGCTGCAAACATTGAAGACTTTATATTACCAAACATGGGCCTACAGGACATCACTATTCGTCTCAGGAACGAAACTATCCCAAATCCTAGGAATCCCGTTACTCAGACCCCACAATAATAAGTTTATTTTCCTGAACAAAGTCTTGAAAATATGAACCTTGTTGGAATGCCAATTAATTCCATGTTTTTAACCACTTTATAATAAGAATATTTAAAACGAAAGGCTAATAGTTTAGTTATAAAGGTTAAGTTTGTAAATATTGTACATAATATTTTAAATTAGTTATATAGAGACCCGTATACTTCGTCATAAATAAATATAAGTTTAAATGCATTAACTGGTATTATTTTGCTTAAATGTTCATCTACAACGCACATACTATCTTAACAATGGAAGTAGAGGAATAAGAGGTTAATAAGATATTCTGAGTATGAATAAATAATAATATTCCGGTCATCTAACGCTATCTGGTCCCAAACAAACAGAGCTTGTACTATGTGTGTTAAGTGCTAGAAAACTGGTAAAATACATATTTTCTTTTTTGGTAAATACACACATATTATACATAGAAAAAACCGAAACTCTGAAACAAATATTTGCAAATCATGCAGACATTTAGTCCGAGCCGGGAATCAACCTAAGACCTCAAGTACAGCAGATGCGTACGTTACCATTGCACCATAAGCAGTACCTGTCTATTGTATTGTAAATGCCATCAAAACCATTACTTATGTAAAAGAAATAAGTCTTGCAACTCAGTTCTTCGCCCTTAAAAAGTTGTGAGATCCATGTATCGTATAAAAACAGAATGTATCTCACAAGTAATACATATTATATTAGATTTTATTGTTTAGTGCGATTTTCAAGTCAATCTCTTTTTTGGACTTGGTACCTATTGCATCGATCTCACAACTTTTTACAATAGTACACGTGAGTGGCGAAACTTGTTTTTTTAACAAGTTTCTCATTTCTTTTGGTAGATAGTCCTACTTTTTTCTTTCTAGAACCTCTACCTATTGAACACAATCAACGAATTTTCTAAAAACCAACTCTCTATCTTATGAGCTCACTCGCCGTCGTTAATCCTTATCCCGGATATAATTTTCCCCCGTTTTTTAAACATTCTTCATTGGTGTTCCGCTCCTATTAATCTTAGCGTGATGATAAAGCCTTCCTTGATAAATGGGCTATGGTTGTGTGCAACTTAAGAAATAAAAAAAAAGTATCTTGACATTGACAGTTGTCTATGTAATTTGACAGTTGTCTATGTAATTCGTTCCCTCCTTTTTGTTCAAAATGCTTCTTGTCCATTATGATTGTTAAGTAATAAAACATGTTTTGTAATTTACCCCTTACAAACTTCAAAATACTGTCTGCCACGCCTTTCATTGTGATATATCCAAAACTATCTAACACTTAATAGTTCCTGAGCTTAGCGCATTTAAGTAAACAAACAAACATCAGCTCTATATATATATATTATTAGAATAAAAGTATAAATTAGTATAGATACAGGTGCACTGATTCATTGACTGCAAATATAACTTTGTAATCCTATATATTTAAATACGTCACAATGTCATTTATGCTGTTTGGTTTCTAGAAAGTTGGACCGAAATAGCAAAATATTTTAGTTTTTCCTTAATTTGTACACTAAACACTAATTGTATTCTAAATTTGAAGCTTCTGTGTCTGCTAGAAGTGCCTAAGATTTTAATGATCAGTCAATAACTCAGTGAATGACAAAATTAAGAAACTGACTGGTTATAATTCTTAAACTACTGGTTCAAATTGAATTAACTTTGAATTATAGGTACAGTGTTAAAACCAACCAAGACCATGTTAAGAATAAATCCTTAATCAAAGAAATAAAAACAGGATGGATGACAAGTCTTTAGAAAGGTGAAATCTAAGAACGAACTCCACATTGCTATTATAAGGAAGAAGGCGCTGAAACACAATATCTGCTTGGTTACTGAAATTTCAAGCTTCTTAAAAGTGTATCTCACTGTTATGACGAAAAAACATTTCATTAAGCATAACTGATTCGATTTAGGATTGTCGGTAGCAATTCTATGCAAGTTAATAATCAAAGAAATAATTTCACTTGAGAAAAAATCAGAAATGTATACCAAGGCTCCATAAAGCAATATAAGCTCTCCACTCTGGATTGTAGTACAGACATTTTTAATTAAGTTTACTTCATTGTGTTAGCGAAATCGCTATATATAATAAAAGGAAAATACAGCAGAGTACTGAGGGTGCTCAGTACTCTGCCGTATATTCCTTTTATTAGACACACACATCAGTCGCAACTCATAAATCACTATTTACGAGTTGCGACTGATGTGTAACGCGCGTAGTCAAGAAGGCGCCACAGCAACACATTATATTAGTACAAATTTATAATATTCTTCAATGCACATCAAGTAGAACGGCTAGAATATGAATTTCTCCGCATTACTCCAACCGGCGCCATTTATATCATCTGACATTATCGATCATATTCAATACTAAATTCTCAAACTTATCAGATAATATTAAACATTGTTTATCATAATTATTCTAATAATTATCAACATACAATTATTATTTGATAATACAAGATTGTGTAACATTAAAGTTATTAAGCCGGAAGTACCATCTATAAAAGTACAGACGTCATTAACAATATTTCTAAGTAGCGCCGGAAGCTCGCAAGCGGAAAGCGCCAAGATATTACTATTATATATTAAGAACCATTTACTTGATTTTAAATTATAAGGTTATAACATACAGGGTTACAGGTTAAGTCGACCTAAATCCTTTAAGAGGTGGTAGTTTCAATCATACTTGACCGATTTGACTAGGGAAACCCACATCCAAAACTTAACCGCTCTCCAGTTGAGGCCTTTGAATTACTTTTATAGAAATTAGATTTTTTGTCGATCTTTTGAGTTTTGTCTCAACTTTGTTTTGTTTTTCTTATTTTTGTGTAGAATATTAGTTTCTTTAATATTTTAAACCATAAAACTGCACGTAACTACCATACCAACCGAGTCGTAGTAGACAATTGTTAAAAAAAAAAAAAAAATTTGAAGTTTATTTTAGCTTGCAAATTATTTAAAAAAATAGACTTTTGACAGATGACAGATGTGCTGTAGATGTACTATAAAATATCTACGGTTCTTCAGCTTTCCGATAAGGCATAATAACATAGGATGTTATTAGAATTATCTAATAAAAAAAATGATAAAATACTAACAGGTAGTAGTAAATACTAACGATAATCAAGCGTTGTTCTAGAGTCAGATAACAAAATAAAAAACAAATTTTGTTTATTGATCTTTTTTTGAAATTAATAAAAAAACTGCATTGCCTCCTCTGTTTCGCACACATACTGTGTCTTAGGACACTTTTTAAAACACCAGTCGGTAGTCCTCTTATTATTTCGTTTGCGGCATCAATAATTTTTTGTCTTAAAACCTCAATTGATCAAGGAGCCTACATTTCTGAATCGCGTTCATCAGTCTACAATCAGACGAACTCGGCTGTGCAATGAGCGAGAAGCAGCTCAATCACTACTTACTTGCGTTAGGCATTAACAATCCTTTAAGGCTCATTTTTATTTTTCGTTAATTCATCGTCATAGAGTAACCGAGGAGTTCCCGAATAATTCCTATCAACTAATGAATCGGCAGGCGGGTATTCCCCGCATGCGGCTTAGCAACCAATGAGAACCAAAATAATTATAAATAAGCATTCTGGTAAATAAGATGAGCACGCAATACATTGCTGACAATCAAATTGAATAAAATTCTTGACACATTATTTTCTCCGGCTACAATTTTTTTTTAAGATCATCTGATATATTTCAATGGGTTTTGGTGTGCTGAATCAGTCCCTTTTGTTTTCGGTAGTCGTCTTTTTACACCTGTATATGTATTAATATCAGTTGTCTAGTACCCATAACACAAGCTCTGTTTAGCTTGGGACTAGATGACGTTGTGTGCTAGATGCCCGAAATATTTATTTTTTATTTATCTGAAAAATTAAAAACAGGATTTCGTATAGTTTTTTTAAACCAAAAATTTTGAATGTGAATAACTGAGGAGAGAATATCAGGCCTATCATTCCATATCACGTGTTAGTCATACAAACACATTTTGGCTCGTGTATCTTTCATCATATGTATCTAAATAAGATATAGGTGCATATAAATATTTGAAGACATTACGCCTATCTATTACTAATATTAAAACGTAACATTATCTATTACACTTTCATGGCTAAACCGCTGCTCCAATTTCAGTTAAATTTGAAAATGATGCCTGAGAAAGGACATGAGTTACTCTTTACTAGGATAATAGTCGTATATACGGGCGGGGTAATGAGTAAAGACTTGTATTATATTAAAACTTCAAAAGGATGAATTTAAAAGTTTGAATTCTTAAACAAATTCAATTACCTATCTCATTAAAATCTCATCTGTCGTTGTCGCTGTTAAAAAACTCAATCACTGTGATTAGTTGTATTAGTTGTATTGAGTTTGTTAACAATAGCTTTTATTTAAACTGTAAATAAAATATACTTACTTTGTCAATTATGGCTGATATCATCTGAAATAAAAAAAAAAGTTTTGTTAATTTTTTGAACTCAAAAACCCCTTTAGATGTAAAAGCATTGGAGAAAATCAGGCCTATCATTCCATATCACGTGTTAGTCATACAAACACATTTTGGCTCGTGTTTTTTTCATCACATGTATCAAGATAAGATGCACCTATCTACCTGTTCAATACACAATCAATAATATTCGCTTTACAAACCCAAAAAGGCGAAAATTTGCATTTCACTGTGTTACGCAAAGACGGCTGAACAAATGTGAATTAAGGTACAAAAGAACCATGTAACACTTTTTTATAAAAAATACGTACTTTCTACTACTTTCTTACAGCTTGGATGATCACGACTGCCTCGGTGGCGCAGTGGTAGTGTACACGACTGCTGTGCTTGAGGTCTCGGGTTTGATTCCTGGGATGGACCAAATGTTTGTATGTTATGCAAATATTTGTATTGGAGTTAGGGTGTTTTCTATGCTTAATATGTATGTATTTACATAAAAAGTATATATGTATTCATACCAGTTGTCTAGTACCCATAACACAAGCTCTTCTTACCTAGGGACTAGATGGCGTTGTGTGTTAGACATCTGAAATATTTTTTTTTCATCTGAAAAATTAAAAAGAGGATTTCAATTAATTTTAAGAAAACAAAATTTTGGATGTGAAAAACGTAGGAGAGAAAATCAGGCCTATCATTCCATATCATGTGTTAGTCATAAAAACACATTTTGGCTCGTGTTTCTTTCATCATATGTATCTAAATAAGATATAGATGCATATCAATATTTGAAGATACTACACATCCATTACTTATTATTAGTAAAATCATCAGTCTATCGCAGTTCACTGCTTTGTCATTGTATTAACAAAGCTTACATTTATACCTAAATTATATATTTTAGCATTCTAAGTACCTTTCAAAGAAAAGGCATAAGTTCTGCAATTTAGGCAATTTTATTGCAGTGGTTGGAACATTTTTTATTAAGCTTACTCACCTAAACTATTTAAAATGTAACCTGGTCTGTCACAATTTCATGGCTAAACCGCTGCACCGATTTCAATGAAATTTGAAAATGATTCTTAAGGAAGGACAAGAGTTACTCTTTACTATGATAAATAAATACGGAGGCAGAGTCATGAGTAAAAGCTAGTATCATATTAAAACTCAAAAAGGATGAATTTAGAAGTTTGAATTCAAACAAATTAAATTATCTATCTTATGTAAATCTCCTATCTCTTGAGTAAAAATATTATTTGCACTGTGTATACTGTTGTACTGAGTTTTTTAACAATTGCTTTTATTTAAACTGTAAATAAAATATACTTACTTTGTCCATTATGACTGATATCATCTGAAAAATAAAAAAAAGTTATGATTAGTTCTATGAACTCAAAAACCCATTAAATGTGAAAGCATTGAAGAAAATCAGGCCTATCATTCCATATCATGTGTTAGTCATACAAACACATTTTGGCTCGTGTTTCTTTCATCACATGTATCAAGATAAGACGCATGTAACAACCTGTTCTATACACAATCAATAATATTTGCTTTACAACCCAGTTCCTGTATCGCCGGGGAAGCCTAAGCAAATAATCTTATCTGATAGGTAATCGTTTATAACACTAACAAATACAACTGTTATCGCATTAATAAATCAAGAATTGACATTAATGTTGAGGTTAAAACTAATGATGATTAATATTTAGATTGTATTATTAAAAGTAATAGAAATGACAGCACGTGGTCGAGCTTAAAATCGATAAATTTAACTGATCTATAAATATAATTGATAAGACATTGTTTATCCTTTAGCTTAAATAAGCACAATATTAGTGGATGGTGCACTTAATGTCGATCAGCAATAAATTATCTCGTACATACCTTTTTAAATCATTCCTATGAAATCCAAGTCGGATCGCAATTAACGGCATGGCTGATGGTTGAAGTTAGATAATTGTCAAAAGAGTAGGACTCTAAAGTGTTACCATTTACCAGAGCCATTTTTATTTTTTTACTCTGAAAGCCGAGCACTCTTGAACTGACTTTTGAGCCATTTTTCTCTCAGTTCCGTCAATATTGTCTTGCCTACTACGCTCGACTATAACAAAATGATAATAAAACAATTTATTTGTATAATAATATTTTTATTGGTTTTCAATTCAAAGCATTCATCAAACATGCGTACCATTGGTCTGCGGGTATATTTTTTATGTAGGGCACGCTATTATTCTGGCGTTAAGACCCGTTTTGGAGGATGGGCACGAGAGGCATCACGGAAGGCCGCTCATACTGGCTGACACAGGTGACCACTGGGAAAGGATGTTTCAGAGAGCACCTGTGTCTGATCTACAAAGAGACACGCCTGAGTACCACCACTGCGTTGACAAGGCAGTGGATGCGGCATTCCAAACGCTGGTAGAATGTTCAGCGTGTGGTGAGCCGAGGCGTGATATCGTGGCAGCCATCGGAGTGGAGGGTTCTCTCGCTTGGTAACATGATTGAGGCCGTGTTGCGGAGCGAGACTGCGTAGAACTCTGCCGTCTCTTGCTGCGAGCAAGTTATGCTTACGAAGGAGATAGTAGAGATGGACCGAATGAGATTTAGAACTCTCCCTATCCGCCGTGCCCGGGAATGGCCCAAGTACCGCAGACGGCTTGGGCGCCGGAGATCGCATAACGATCTCCATCCTCCATAAACGCAAGCCTGGCCACCAGTTTACCCTAGCAGAATTAATTTGGTTCATACTAATCCCCAAATGTCCTCGAATCTCCTCATAAGTGATACGCTGATTTTCTTCAATTATTCGTCTAACAGTAATCATATTTTTCTCCGTGATAGCAGTCGAGGCTGAGGGTCCATCTCACATGATATCAGCAAATATAGCATTGAGACACTTTGATTCTTGAGGAAGACATAGACGAGTAGTCTATGTCCTTCCTCAAGAATCAAAGTATTTACTGCGATAACCGACAAACAAGCCAGAGAAGCCGAGAGCAAAAGCTAGTGTATATATAATGCAACTGCCTCGGTGGCGCAGTGGCTGCGTACGCGACTGCTGCCCATGAGGTCTCGGGTTCGAATCCTGAGTCGAACCATATGTTTGTATGATTTGCAAATATTTGTTTCCGAGTTTGGGTGTTTTTTACGTACAATATGTATGCATTTACAAAAAAAAGAAATTATTTGTGTATTTATATCAGTTGTCTAGTACCCATAACACAAGCGTCGCTTAGTTTGGGACTAAATGGCGTTGTGTGTTAGATGGGCGAAAAAATATTTATTTAAATATAATTCATGCAATAGCTATAGTAATAGAAAAAATAATTGATTCGAGAATACTATGCAAACGATTTGTTTTATTAGCATTTTATTTTCACGTGTAGATATGTTTGTTACTGTTCGGTCACCATCATTTATTTAATAGGATACAAATGAGCAGACGTATCGCCTGATGGTAAGTGACTACCGCCGCCCATGGACACCCGCAACACCAGAGGATGGAGGGAAGGGTTGGCGGGCATGGGTCTATGGTATCCTCACTCCCTCGGTGAAACACAGTGCAGTGCAGTGCAGGTGCTGTTTCACACCGGTTTTCAGTGAGACCATGGAATCTCCCTAGTCGAGCCGGCCCTATCATGCCGAAGCGTGGCTCTCCCACGATGTAAACTTCATCATCTGCCTACCACCGTCCATTACTGAACAAAAACTAAGGAACACCTAAACTATTCAAGTCTTGAGGACGATCCCCATCCATCTGCTACCAGTCAGTTTCTTCAACTCAACGGTCAATCGCGTACTCGTGTCCCAGGGCGTACTACGCTACGTTTACCTCTTTTTAAAGTTGTCAGAGCTTGTACCTACTATGGTAACCAGATTTCTGATAGAGACACCTTAATAAATCTGAAGAGGCTGCATCCCGCGGTGTTATTCACGATTGTCGTTGGTAACTGCTAACTAACACTGGTAACACCCAACCAGCTGGTTACCCGGGGGACGAAACTACTTCATCATCAGCCAAAGTTACTCCTTATATCATCAGTTATATGATATCTGCCAGTGAAAACCCGGTGGGAACGGTTTTGGGTCAGAGATTAGACGAAATATATAAACACAGAATTGTATTTTTTTAAATATATTTTATATAAACATAAGCGTTGTGTATACTGTCATGTGCATTTAGTGAAAAGCTATCTAATTTGAAATAACCGATTTTCGGCACAGCCAAATTTATTTAAAATTTTAATTAATTTAATTTTAAATAGCGCAGTTGTTGCGGACGACGATAGGCATATATTGACATAGACATATCGCGCATTTTCTGAGGTTCTTTTAAAGAGGAACAGTTCTTACATACAGAGATAATTTTCCCAAATTTTTCAACATATCACTAATACTTCGCTTCTTGGTAGCTCTATAGCTTTAGATAACTGGGCTATCTGACATTGAAAGAAGTTTTCAAACCTCACCGGTACTTCCTGAGATTTGCGCGTTCAACCGAACATCCAAACAAACTCTTCAGCTTTATAATATTAGTATAAATATTTTCATACTATTAAATGGAAGATTTTCTTTAAACTGAAATGGGTTTCTTTTATATTAATAACGCAAGATGACCAAAAGACATAAAGAACAAATGTTTGTTTCAAATATATTCAAGATAAGTACACTGTACTGTATACTACTACGATGAGAAAATAAATAAAGTTATATTATATTACATACAATAATCAACTTATTCTTGAGTGCGATTGTACAATTTGGAAACATCTCTATGCAAGCACTTTCATAAAGGCATCATCGGTGACAATCAGCGAATATTTTCAATTGGATAAGGATATTGCGTTATGATTTTATTTATAGAGTATTATACTGTTTAAGATGACTAGGCTACCTTTTTATTTATAGATGAGGTAAATATATTCGTAAAACGCCTGTTCAATTAGTTATAGCAAATAGAGGATTAGCATTCAATTGCGAGATAGAATTCTAATCCTGCTAATCAAATAGTCTAAATATTGCGACATTAATAAAAAATGAAATTATTTTATCTTTGTCAAAAATTAAACTTGTAGCAGCTGAAGATCACAAAGCGAAAACTATGCTATAAATAACAAATTCCAAACACAACAAAAATATACTTCAGCACCATCAAAAAAAGGCACTTACTACTGGGTAGGTCCTGCATGCTTAGCATTTACAACTTCCCAACATGGACCATGGCTCCGAGAGCCCGGACCAACGATGTGGGCCACTTTCACCTCCCTTCTCAGAAGTCTTCCTTCCGTGTTGGAGGCTGGGCATTATGCCCGTTCCTTTAGAGGTGACCCGGACGTTTTGTAAGCAGTGACCCACTATGCAGCTACAATATGCAATGCAATATGCAGTTACTCATACATAGATTCTCAACCATAAATTCTTTGCTTTAGGATCTGGAGACAAAAAATATTATGTCTGATGCCAATTTGTAAATTTATTAAAATAGTATTCTAGACAAAAAGCCTTTAATAAAACATTCAAACAAAAAAGTATTTAAATACGTTTCAATGTGATATTTAACAAATTGTTTTAAGTTTTATGAGGTGCAACTCCCTATACATATCTCGATTTATCGGACAATCCAAGTTTATTTCTTTCTTCTTTGTAATGTTTAAAAATATGGCAAGCAAAACTTTAAATTAGTTATTGTTTATTAGAGTTAGAGTATTAGAGTTATTTAATGACTATTTTATACATTACGCCTACCGCTACTAAACGTGAACAAGCGTTTTCATAAGCAGGCGTAAATGAGAACTGAACATTTTTACAATCTAATTAAAGCTTGCTGAGCACCGTAGCGGTGTTATTCGCGGTGCGGTTGCGCTTGGTAATGCCGCTGCGAAGCAAAACTAGTTAAACTATTAAATTTAAACTATTAAATTATAAACCGAAACTTCAATTATTATTTTTTGTTTAGACTTGCGAAGCACCCAGACTTCGCGTATTCAAAATAACATCCGTTTCTTCCGGCCAATCCCTGGATCTGGAACGACTGGATTGATTTTCACGGGACTTTCACTAGCAGATAGCCGATACCTTACCAGTGGCTATTGTTGTTAAGATATAATAACAACTGCGGGGTTCAGGTAGTAACACATATAAACCTTCCCCTTGATTCAGTTTTTCTAATGGTGAAAACGTATTTAAATCCGTCGAGTGCTTCGGAAGATCGTAGCGTACAAGAACAAATAGAGGCTTCATTTTATGTTATGTAAAGAAGATTAGGTATTTAACTTATGTAATTTCAATAAGTTCTTTCATTTTAGAGATGATTTTAATCTCGAATTCAAACTATATATATATCTTTACATACTATAAAATAAAGTCGCTTCCGCAGTCTGTTCGCTTAGATCTTTTGAACTAGAGTACTCAAGGGATTTTAATGCAATTTTTAGCAATAGATAGTCTTTCAAGAAAACAATTATATAAGTTATAATACATCCGAAAATATTTATATTTAAATATATATGCATATTATAGTAAAGGAAATATGAGAATTAGAAGAACTTTTGTGCGAAGCCGGACCGGGTCGCTAGTTAATATTAAAATTTCAAAAGTAACTGTCTGTTACCTTTACGGCTAAACTGCTGAACCGATTTAGAAGAATTTCGAGACATTGGACCTGCGAGCAGAGCCGCGGGCAAATCCTAGTAGCCTTCCATAGAATCAAACGAAATAATCTATTACCTCTTAAGATTAACTATTTTACGACAAACGTTATTCTTTCAACTCCGAATTACGTACAATTATATATTTCAATATTGTAATCTCACTCACTTCGGGTTTATAGTTCGTTATATAGTCGTTTATGTTGGCGTACATAAATCGGAATAAACACGCGCAAGAGTTTTAACGTGATGGGACAGATCAAATAATAAGCATCTTGAAATTACAGTGGTCTTTTTATTAAATAAAAAAAATACATTTATTCAGTTCTATAAGTACATTAACAATTCAGTAAACTTTTACCAAATCAACACTCCATCTTGTTGACCTGAGATCAGAAATAAATAAGACCGTTGATTGTGTGTTCAGCTATCCGATTACACTGTTTTACATATTTATAGCGGGAAAGGATTCCAACTCAATGTTTTACTCACTTACAATTTAATGTCTACGATCCATATTCTAGTCTTAACTAACCATTACAATCATAAATTGATTTAATAATATTATACACTCATAATGGAAAGTATCTACCTAAATTATTTTTTACAATATTCCTGGAAACTTTACTTGCTTATAAATTGAACTAGAGGCTGACAGTAGGCTACAATTAATTAGGAAATGAGACAGTAATAAATAAATATTATTGGAGCACATAAGAATTAGTCGTATTGTAAGTTTCGCATCATTAACTTCTTTCTAACACATTATCTTAGTGACACTTTTTATAGAAATAGTGACAGCGAAAGGATCAGAGAGATTGGTGAAAACACTATAATATAATAGCAGAAGGTACTACACTGACAACAGAATTTTTATATAAGTATGTATAGGTACACTTTGTATGTTTGTTTTTATAGGTACATGAAATTAACATCTATCACTTTTATTGAAATTGCTATTCAGTATATTCTGTAGCAATTACCATAATACCTCTGGCTTTTCAATATCATTTTAAACAAGGTTTGATATCGTAAGTTTATTTACACAATACTGCTTGAAACCATGGATGTGCATCAATGAAAAAGCGAAATTATGTCTATGGTGTCAGCACAGACAACACACTCATCCATATTAATGTTATTTACCTTTAGCAGTAATAGTAACAGTCGACTTTGCTGGCTGAGGTATAATAGTAATCTCATCATTTATTTTCAATGGTTTTAACAGTGGATCTGTATCAGTGGCCTTGGCTGCAGGTGCAGGTGTCTTACTTTTATCCATTACTCGCTTGGCCACAACACTATGGGCCGAGTACACATGATTCTCAAATTGTTTGTACATTCCAAACGTTGCTGTGCAGACTGTACACTTGTATGAGAGGTGTGCCGGTTTCAAAGTCATATTATGGTCTCTTGACACATGATTCAATAGTTTCCACTGATACACTCTACCGCAAACAGGACATCGCCCAGCATCTTTACCCTTATTAGCTGCTTCTTGCATGGAGCTAGTCACTAAACCATGAGAACCCAGAAGATGCCTTTCAAGACCCTGGTCAGTGAAAAATCTAAACTGACATTTCTGGCAATTTAATGGGGGCCTGTTGTAGATCATCTTAGGATGAATCTTCACTTTGTGTATCCACTGCATGTGATTCCTCAATTGTTCAAGATCCTTGATGTAACCATCACAGATTTCACATATAACAAATGTAGCTTTGGAATTTTGTGCTCCTTGTGATGATGATGGCTGTGGTGCCCTCGGAAGTGGAGTAATCGATATCTTAGGAGTAGCATTACTGTTTTGATTCTGTATCATGGGGTAATTTGCAATGGTCGTTCCCACAGCAGGAGTATTATGCATAATCATAACTCCACTACGGATAATTGGTAATCCAGAGACAGGTGTGGCACGCTGTGGCCCAGTTATTGGTGGGCGTCCTCTAGGCCTACCAAGCACTGGCATGTTAGGTATTACATTACTAATATTCAATTGTGGCCGGTTAATGTTGTTCATATTAATTTGAGATCTATTAAAGTTTGACTGATAAGGTGCAACCATATTGTTACGAGCTCGCGTTAACTTAGGTATCTTTGCTGGAGGTTCCCACTCCAATGGAGGTGCCAAGTTAAGATCTGGTTTGAATTTCTTTGCACACGCTATTAGATGTCGTGCTAATTTAGTTTTACTGTTATCTTCAAAATGACAATTTGCACATTGTTGATATGCTGGTGCTCTTTCCAACCGGCCCCGAATATTATGTTCCGCCTCCATGTGAAACAATATATCATGTGGGCTTCTTATTTCAAACTCACAAGAGTTACATTTGTAAATATTATTCTTCATATGTGGTGCTTCTAAATGATGAGTCATAACTAGCATGGATTCTGTCTTAAAACTACAAAACTCACATCTCTTTTGTACCAGAGCAAATGGAGCATTAGTTTTTTTACTGAAGTCTAAATTTTGGGTGAGAGAAGCTATGGCTGCCTCAGTAGCCTTTGTACTTCGCCCAGATTTCTTTTCTTTGTACAGTTTACGATTTTGATGTTTCAGTAAATCAGTCTGAACATATTCCTGCACTAAGTTTATTCCAATATTGATAAAAAATTGTCCAAGAGAACAGTCAAAATATGTATCAGATTTACCACCGCTAAGACCTTTAGCAATTAAGCTAATTGGATCTTTAAGATCATCAATAGTATCATCTCTATCTTTAATCAAAACTGTATCCTCATCACTGATATCATCTGATCCAGATGAAGATTCTCCATCCCAAGAGTCATCATCTTCTTCATGTTTTCGCTTCTTCTGTTGTTTTTTAAGGGCCTTCAGCTCTTTGGCTGCTTCTTCAGCACTTTTAACATCTTTTTCACTGGAGTCTTCATCATCCACAATTTCACCTCTTTCAATCCGTTCTTTTTTCTCTTGATCTTTCCTCTCTTTTTCAAACTTTTCTTTTTCAAGCTTTTCTTGTTCCTCCTTAATTTTTAGTTCCTCTAATTCCTTGCCTAATTTATCTACAAATTCCCGAAAAGGCTTCACAGAAGGCTTCTCATAAACATATGGGACTATGAATGATGGTGCTTCCACTACAAACATGTCATCTGTGAGAGATGGTAGTATGTTTGGTTGTGGTGCTGGTGGTGTGCTGTTATTGACACTACTTATTGTGGTACTGTTATTAATGATGCTGGTGCTGGCACTGCTGTTACTGCTATTGTTAGCATTTGCTTTAATACTAACTGGTGTGATAGTTGTCCCACGGGCTGCAATACTTTGGCATAAATTACGAGCGTCAATAGCACTGGTTGATGCAGGTTTTGCTGGTGGGAGTTTTGGTGCTTTTCCAGATAATATAGAATTTGTATCAATAATAACAACAGTGGGTTCACTATTTTGGTCGCCATTAGTCTTAGACTGTTTTGAGGCCAAATTAGCTAAACTCTTGGTATCACTGACCACTATAGGTTTATTCTTTACTGGAGTTTCATTGAGAGGATCCTCCATAGATACTTCTTCAACATCAGACTCATCTGCACCATTTTCTAATTGTTGTTCTTCTAGTTTTTTATGTTCACTAGCCTTACCACTTTGTGATTCATCTGAGCTGTCATTGCTGTCAGTACTGGATATTGATGAGTCATCCTCATCATCATTTGTCACCACACAGTCCTCATCATCACTAGTAATCTCATGTACTTCTGGGGCAGGTGAGCCACCATTATGGCTTTCTGGTTCATTCTCATTATCAGAATCACTGCTTTCATCTTTGGGCTGGCTTCCTTGTGATGTGTCGTCGTCGCCTTCCGTGCGTTCATCTGAAAAGATTCACTTTGAACTTAGAAAACATTTTCAACGATAAAAAAAAACAAGTTTACCTGATATACAAGTAACTGTTATGAGAAGTGAGACACAATACAAAATATACCTTCAAAAGAATATCGTTTTAAAGTAGTAATGTGACATAACTAAAAGTTAAGTTTTCTTGCCACTTGTGAGCATCCGGCAATTATGAAGACGCCAGAAAGACCAGTAAATCTAAGTAACCTTTATGTCAACTCCCGCAATGTTAAGCCCGTTGTTTATCGATTTAAATGAAAGAATATCAAGTTGATATTACAGAGGAACACTACTATCAAAGAAATAGCGTCACTAAATCATGTTTAGTATGGACCGCCATATGGGATTCCATGGCATTTCTCCGAAAAAACAACTTCACCAGGGTTGATGGTAAACACGCAAATATTACTACTGATTTAAATGACTGCACATGCTTCATGGAGGAATATATACCTGTAGCAGTAGAAATCGACATTTCTAAAGATTTTCGAGTCCAAAACCAAAAAATAGCACAACAGCACAGTAGCGGAAACCAAACCAAATCAAGCTGTCATTTTAAAAGGTTCTTGATATGTCCAATTCTTGTGCCAAATAGTTAAGTACTAAACTTTACACAACAAATAAATAAAAACTGCTTAGGTCATATTTTTAATAAAAAGATCTATAAAAACTGTATAAACGCTAACTATTAACGTTACTTATGAATAAAATAGTACACCGTATTTCAACAGTATTTGCTCTCTATCAAAAAATGGCGGCATCCTGACCTAATAAAAAACCTTTACATAAAAATGGTGGGAAAGAGAGGGATTGCAGTGGGGGAAGGACGCGGTAGTCTATTGTGAATTTAGTAAAAAAGAAAGCGGTAAATCTTAATCTGTATCTCACCAATATTTTAAGTATTACTGTCATTACCATGTAATAAAATTCGATATACATCTTTAATAATCCAATTTATTTTTATGCAAAAAAAAATACTTTGTATTACTAATTAGTGAGGATCAATACTATAAGGTATCTGTCTCAATTACTATCATTGCTAGCACTTGTTAATTATACCTAATAATTATGAGGTCAAATTATCATTTAGAATCCCAACAGTAATAATAATTATTACGAAATTCAATATTTCATAGTCAGATGTTGCCAGAATTGAGACTTCGACTCGATATTAATAATGCTTACAAGAGGGCCGCTTACTCCTATTTCCGCTCTAGTCTATGACCTTTTCCGGTCTCAGGTGTGAGAAAGATAGTCAATAAAAAGAGATGCATGATTAAAGCCAACAGTCATATAGCTATAGGTAGTAGTATGTATACTAATATACAAGTATAGGTGCACTAGTTCCATTGGGACTAGTACTAATGGGCTAGCCTAATCTGACCGTTTATAGTGCCAATAAGAAATAAAATTTAACTTATACCACAGCAAATCACCTATAATTTATATAGCTGATTTGCTGTGGTATGGTATAAGTTATATATATTATAGTATTAACTTAAGGTATAAAAACTTATTGTATTGGTCTAGTTGTTTAAGCGGTCGCCACGCCGTATTATTCCACTTCAAGTGATGTAGGTTCAAATCCCACATGGGACAACACTTTGCGTGATCCACAAATAGTTGTTATGAGTCTGAGTGATCTTTATGTCCTGGTTTTGTTTGTATGTATATGGAGTTCCGTTTTTAAATAGGTATATAAAAATTATTTCACAAACTTAAAATACAAAACAACTTTATTTAAAACGTAATAATACAGATTAATATTGTAAAATGCTATTATTTCAAAAAAAATTTAAGATTTGTTAGAAATCTATTATATTAAACACTAAATTAAATAGCAATATCTCTATGAGTATTGTTTACATCGACAAGTTATGTTTCAATTTCATCTTCATTCACTTCTTCAATATTTGCTTCTTGAAATGGATCTACCATATGTGAAGGATCAGGTTTTCTTATGACGCCCAATTCCTCTGCAGCAGCCAAGCATTTTTGTGCATTTTGTACAGTTTTCTCTTGGTCTGGATCATCCAATTTAGTTAAAGCCATTAAGATCTCCATAATGTCTGTTTCAAATATTTTTGCTGCTATGTCTTTATCACCTGTTATTATATTATAGAGCATGTATGTACCTCTGTACTGAACTTCCTTGTTGGGATTTGCCAATAAACATCTCAAAGTTTCAGGCCACACTTGTACATCTAATAATTTCCTACAGCAAATTTTACTTGCTGATGTCAATATACACAGAGCTCCAGCAGCTGCCATTACCGTATCAAGATCTTCTTCTTGACATAGCAAATATAAAAATTTTGTTTTGTCATTATTGCCCTCGTAAGTTTTAATAACCTCCTCAGATTGTAATAAATTACAAATACATTGTGTAGCAGCTCTAAGTATCATCTCGTGTTCTTCATACAAGTAATGCTCAATTTTAGCCAGACCACCTTCTTTCAATATTCTGTTTCTAGTGGTTTCATTCATACCAGCCAAATTACAAAGAGCCATTAGCGCTTCAAAGTTTTCTAAGGCACTGCAATCGGGATGTAATAATGCCAACAGAGGTCTAACAACTTCCAAATTGCGTTGACCAGGGAATGCCACTTCAGGATTAATGGTAATGCCAATACGGGCTAAAGCCTGTGCTGCTTGTTTCTTACCATTATTAGTACCTTCTAAAGACATTGGTATCAATACCTTAGCACCACCTTGCTGTACTACAATTCCTCTGAGTTCAGGCAAACCACAAATAGCATTGAATACTCTGGCAATCAGTTCTCTAGAGTTATGACTCTCTGTTTTAGACAGAGCAACCAAACCTGTTGTTACTCCAACTTTAGCTAATACTGTTATTCTTTTGTTGACAAAGTCAGGATCATCCAGCTCATGTTGTTCTGGTATGTGGTGTTTGGCAAACTTAGCTAACTCCATCATTTCAGGCATAACTTCTTGTTTTTCATAAGCATTACATAAATTAACTAGTGTTGTTACAACACCATAGAGACAAGACTGGTCCCCAGTTTTAGCTAGTTCAATGAGAGCTAGAAGTGCAGGTTTATCTTCAACAAGTTTTTCTTTGACATCAGCATCTAAAGTTAAGTAAGAGAGACCTTCAGCTGCCCATTTCCTTATATCATTTTCTTTGGCAGGATTAACAAGGAATTTTTTGCAGGCCTCTGCAAGTTTCTTAGTTGAACCATCAGCAAAAGGCCTTATAGATGCATCATCACCTCCAAAACTACCAACCTTGCAAAGACCAACTAATGCTCTTACTCTTACAGAATCATTTTTACACTGATATAATTTCTTCAAAATGTCAACACCCTTGTTAATTATAGTCCTGGCTTTATCCTTTTTAGATGCAGCTGCAACTAAGCACTCACATGCAACCTTCTGCTGGAGGGTATCTTCTGTCTGTGCCATGACCAATATCATTTCCAGAATACCTTCCTTAGAAATGACATAATTTCCGACATCAAGGGGACCTCTCAGTAAGGAAGTGATAGCCACAGTAACTCTTACTTTTGATTCCAAGTCTGGGGACATTAGTTTGTCTTTCACAAACTCATCTACTTGATTGTTAAAGCGCTCTCTAGCTTCATCATAATACATGTTCTCATAAATTTTTGCCAGACAAGCGGCTGCTATAGTTCTTGATGAAGCGGTGATAATCATAGATGATTCATACTTATACTCCTCTAATTCACTGCAAACTTCAAGCAATCGCTGCAGTCCCTTAATTTCTATAAATCTCTCAGCCCAGTTTATAGCAGTGTAATGACAATTTCTCATTATTATCTCCATTATAGCATCTCTAGCAGGGCCAGTAATCACTCTATTGGTAATAGAATATGTTAAGCAAGTAAGCAAAGTTTCAATTTCACTCTTATTTTCCTCACATAATTTTTGATCTGGTTTTGTTTCTTTTTTCGTATCCATGCCAGAAAAGGTGTTTAATAATACTTGTAAGCAATATTGAGCAGCTGTCACTCTTTCCTCATCATTACTATCGATGATCTCTAAAATCCAGGGTATGCCCACAATTTTCAATATTGCCCTAGTTCTCTCAATATTTCTCTTACATAGTTGGCTGATACATCTTATTGCATTCACATATATTTCATTATTTCTCTCAACTTTTAATAGTTGTTGTATTTTATATATTATACCATTTTTCATCATAATATCTGCACCAGCAGCCTCTTTAGCCAAAACTAAAAGGTTTGACATAGCCTTTTCTCGTTTCTCAGTATCCTCACGCACATCAAACGCCAGTTTGAACATTTGTTCAACTTTGGTACTTGTCTGCGCATTCTGTCTTGCTCTCTCCTGGACAATGGCATGGAGGCGCGATAAAATTGGTTGAATAGCCTTATTATTTGGATCAACTGTAAATATTGTTTTAGCATCTCTGTAAGCCTCTTCATACCTTTCTAAGCATTCCAGAGCTTGTGAACGCCGAAACAAGGCTTTAGGATCTTCAGGAACAATTTTTAAGGCTTCATCGCAGTCTTTAATTACTTTTTCATAATCTTTCATCTTCAGATAAGCGGCAGCACGGTTTTTTTTATATGTAGCTAAATCACGACTGTCTTGTTCTGCGATGTTGATTGCTTTACTGTACAAAGATATTGCTTCTTCATACTTTTCTGACTTAAAAGCTTCATTGCCTTTATTTTTGTAGGATTCAGCTTCTTCGTTGTGTATGCCCATCGTAACTCTTGTCAATATTACAAAATACAGGTTATGCTCACGCTGTCAGCCCTTTTATACTATTATTGAAGATTGTTCTAGCACAGTCTTGTAAGTTCATCTCAAATACCAATTCGAACTAAAATAGATTTTTATTTTTGTACCTGAGTGGATGTATAAACTGACAGAAGTCATAGTGACATGACAGAAGCGAAATTACTCAACATGAGAACGTGACAGAACAAGCATTTTTAGAATTTGAAGATAACTTAACGAATGTCTTTAAAACGTGGAAATAATTATAATTTATCTATAATAATAAACTCCGTCTTTTTGAAGTATGTTGTATATTTAAACCAAATAATGGTGTTGGGTTTCTTTTTATTAAGTAAGTGATAACTATGAAAGTTACTTAGTAAATATAACTTATATTAAAAAAAAATAGATGCACATTTTGGACTACTGTAAACAACTAAATTAAAAAAAATTCTTCGTTTTTGTTATTTGCTAGAATGACCTTTAACATTTTCAAGGAAAAAAACATTTTTTTCGAGTTTTACGTTTGGCAGCACTGGGTCTAAAAAACCAAGGAATACTGTCAAGATAGAAATTTTATGTCCTACTCGGTTCAATAATCCGCGTGTTTTAGGTTTTTTAAAAACGTGAAGTAGCTGAAGGAAATGGCCGCAATCAATTTACTTAATCCCAAAGCTGAAATAGCGAGAGCTGCGCAAGCTTTAGCTGTTAACATCTCAGCAGCAAAAGGCATTCAAGATGTGATGAGAACTAACCTCGGTCCTAAAGGAACTATGAAAATGTAATTATCTCTTTCAATATTCCATTAACTACTTAAGATTGCTTCGAAATCCATATTTTTCAGCCGTATATATATAATTTAATTTATTCGATACGTAAAACATAATCCATGAACAATAAATTTCAATTTGAAAAGTCATATGATCAACAAACTTTTTGGTCGATAGTAGCCATGATTGTCTAACTGGACAAATTTAAAATTGTCATGAATATTAATTAATTGTTAAATGTTTTATGATGATATTAAATGAGCATCATTGTAAATCATCAGGTTGGTTTCCGGCGCTGGCGATATTAAAATCACCAAAGATGGCAATGTGTTGCTACATGAGATGCAGATTCAGCACCCTACGGCATCGCTGATTGCACGGGCCTCCACTGCCCAGGATGACGCTACTGGCGATGGTACTACTTCCACGGTACTGCTCATAGGAGAACTATTGAAACAAGCTGACATCTATATTAGTGAAGGTAATTTTAACTAGATGTTTTTTATGTTCAAAATTTGTAACAGAATATATTTCCTTGTGTCTGTCTACTGGGGTACAAAATAAATAGCAAACAGTTATAATGCCTAAAATAGTAAAATGGCTTTTAAGTTTTTCTACAATAAAACTAATGTGCAATAAGGGTTTGCATGTTGAAATAATATTTATACCATCTAATGTTTTTGGATGTCTTCCTTTACAGGTTTGCATCCTAGAATCCTGACAGAAGGGTTTGATATTGCCCGAACCAAAGCTCTAGAAGTGCTGGATTCCATCAAGATTCCTATTGAAGTAAAACGTGAATATTTACTTGATGTTTCTCGTACATCACTTAAGACTAAGGTATGTTTAAATCAATCATAAGAAACACAATTTAACTACACTAATGCTACATATCAACTATATAGAACAAATGAAAACTAAAAAGCATTGTTTGTTTTACTGGGCTATTTCCACACTTAGCCTCTTCATTGGTCAGTCATCATGTGTTTGTCATCTTCCCTACTCCAACCATCCTAGATTATCCCAGCCCAGCATCCTTTTAAGGTTGGTACATGTTTCTGGGAGTGATGTTGATCGGCGGATGTCCACTCTTCTGCCACTCATTCTGTGAGAATGTGTTGCGGCTATTCTTCTGTCTTCACTCATCCCACAGAGGCACAGAGGGTTGTCTGTTGCGCCTATAGCATTCCTGAGATTGTGTCTTTTCAGTCTAATCAGGTTGTGGGCTAGTTTTTTTCATGCTACGGAACTGCACTTTCTGTTTGCCTGCAATCTTCATTGTTTTCCATTTGATTTTGTGTTTTTTTCGGTATTTGGTGTCCAGCCAAATTTTTATTTTGGGCTTAGGGCAAGTGGTTCGGGTCCACATACTGTTGTTTCCAATCCCCTTTTGGCCAATTAATCTGCAGTCTCGTCATTACCCATTGAGTTACTATGCTCTTTGATTGATAAATGATTTTGATTTCAAAAATATAATATTACACCATCTTATTGACAATAATGACGACTCATTTGATCCATGTAAATCTAGGAATTTAAAATGTTATTGTAGGTGATATTAGCAGCCAAATAAATACAAGAATAATCCCTACCATGAGAAACGCCAGACCGTTCAATAATCCTGTTCAATAAACCTGCGATTGTCCTTGTTCTTTCTCTCCAAATGAGAAGGATTTGGAGAGAAAGAACAAGGACAACAAAAGAACTTTTTTACTGTGAAAATTTGGTTGGGTCTGATTTTTTTTTTGTGTTGTTTACTATCATAACAGAATAGAAACTTATAAGATAATTAAAATACAATACTTTTTTTTTTTTATTTTTTATTTTTTTCTTGTCCTGTTATTACAATAAAATTGATTTACCCTTATAACATTATAAAAAATATTATAGTAATTGTGACATTTGTTTTTTAGGTCCATGCTAAATTAGCTGATGTGCTGTCGGACGCCTGTGTGGATGCAGTTCTCACAGTGCGTACTCCAGATAAACCTGTTGACTTACATATGGTTGAGATCATGGAAATGCAGCACAAAACTGCCACTGAAACTACTCTTGTCAAGGGTTAGTTTTGTACTTAGTTAAAGTTATTATTTTTTGCTTTGTTCTGTATCATCAAAAAAAACAGCTCCATTCATATTTTAAATCCTACCTGATTTTAATATATCAAGTTTTTAAGTTTGGGTATTTTAGTAATATATTGTCTAAACCTTAGAAACTCGATCTCACCGCACTAGTATGTATATCTCTAGTGCTTGTCATGCTAGTTGAGGTTGAGAGGGAGAGATCAGTCAAATTTCGATATTTTATGTTTTGAATTCAAGTACCTGGTTAAGCAAATATTTGGCTCACATAAATGACAATAATCCATGGTACCGGTGATAGTTATAGTCCATGAAATTAAAGGTAAATAGCTTCACACGTGTCAGTGTGTGGACTTGCATGGGAGACTGAAACTAGTAATCCTTGAAACTGTAGTGATTGAAACTATACCCTTCAAATCATTCCACATCCTTCATCCTATATCTCAGTACTACCAAGGAATTTTCATGCTCTAATGATGAATGTTTGGTTAAATATTAAAACATGCATTGTTTTTGTTGTTATTTTTTTTCAAAAGATTGCTTTTACCTCTGTTGCATTGAGTAGGTTTAGACTAACCTGATTTCTTCTCTACTAATTCATAAATGTTACTATTTCATAGGATTGGTATTGGATCACGGCACCCGCCACCCTGACATGCCAAAGCGTGTTGAAAATGCTTACATTCTCACATGCAACATTTCTCTCGAGTATGAGAAGACAGAAGTGAACTCAGGTTTCTTCTACAAGTCAGCTGAGGACAGAGAGAAGTTGGTTGCGGCTGAAAGAGATTTCATTGACCAGAGAGTGAAAAAGGTATGAAGTTAAACATTCTTCTTGTTCTACATTTTCTATTACAGTAAACAGAATAAAAATTTCAGTAGTGACATTTGTGTTCTTCGTTATAGATAATCGCCTTGAAGAAAAAGCTTTGCGACGGTACTGACAAGAACTTCGTTGTCATCAATCAGAAGGGAATTGACCCTCTGTCTCTTGATGCTTTCGCCAAGGAAGGGATCATGGGCTTACGTAGAGCCAAGAGACGTAATATGGAACGTCTTGCCCTGGCCTGTGGCGGCACCGCCATGAACTCGGTGGATGACCTTACGGAAGAGTCCCTGGGATTCGCTGGACTCGTCTATGAACATATTCTTGGGGAAGACAAGTACACCTTTGTTGAACAATGCAAGAATCCACACTCTGTCACAATCCTTATTAAAGGTCCCAACAAGCATACACTGACCCAAATCAAGGACGCTGTTCGCGATGGACTTAGAGCTATTAACAATGCTATCGAAGATAAGTGTGTGATTCCAGGAGCTGGTGCGTTTGAGATTAAAGCCAACATGGAATTACAGAAATACAAAGACACTGTCAAAGGCAAGGCCCGACTTGGTATTCAAGCTTATGCTGAGGCATTATTGGTCATACCGAAAATCCTCGCAGTTAACTCAGGTTACGATGCTCAGGATACAATTGTAAAATTGCAGGAAGAATCACGCTTAAACCCTGATCCCATTGGTCTAGACTTGAGTACAGGTGAAGCTATCAAGCCCACTGACTTAGGTATTATTGACAATTATGTTGTAAAGAAACAGATTATTAATTCCTGTTCCGTAATTGCTAGCAATCTTCTTCTCGTTGACGAGATCATGAGAGCAGGAATGAGCAGTTTGAAAGGATAATTTGAAACTCGGTATTTTTTCTTGATAATATTCACTTTTAATTTCAGAAATGTTACTTAAGTATTATTTCTTTTTGCATAAGCAACTCTTATATTTTGCATTTATTAATGAAACCTGTGTTAGCAATGTGCTTTTCTTACAATAAAATAAATATTATTAATTATCTATAATAATTAATATGTACTAATAAAACCATTGTTTGTGTTTTTAAACATTTATTAAACTAACATTAAACGCAATTATAGTTCACAATACATCGATAGTATGTAACATTTTCGAGGCATATTATTTATGTACTTTTATTTTTAAGATGGTATCACTTGCGAGCTCACCGTGTTCAATTTTTTTTTGATTAGGTGTTAATCACTTTTAAAAAATATTTCCACGTTCACTGACAAAGTACTCGCTTTTAGCGCCGCATACTCCACCTATTCACACCCAGTGGCGCGGCAAGCTACACTCGCGAATGCTGTTTGTATCATAGACGTTCTCCTCATTCCTTACATCCGTCGGTTTTTATATATTATTTGTGTTACTTTTTACATCTGATATTTGGTTAATTTATCGTTAATTGCACATTTAATAGGTATAGAACATTAAGTTACCTAACCTTCAGTAAAACACCTCCACCTAAAACAGAAGGGACAGTTTGCCTAACTTAAGACTGAAGTTGTAAGGTCAGAATGTTAACTATGGACATGTAACACATACCCTTAAAAGCTATAAGAACATCAATGGGCTAACACTAATAAAATAGAATAATGAAAATGAAAAGAAAAATAAGATTAGCGCTCCTGGTTTTTCTTTTTATGATATAGGGTGCAAACGACCAGACGTATCGCCTAATCAAACGATTATCGCCGCCCATGGTCATCTGCACAATACCAGAGTTGTCACAAGTGCGTTGATGGTCCTTTCTATCAATACCTACTACGTTAAAGAAAACTTAATTTTCGTTATAATTACAAAGTATAAGCACTCGTAAAATAACATCGTTTAGTAATCATTTCCAGCTATTGAAAAGAAATTTAATATATGTATAATAATAACAATAAGTGATTTCGCAAAAAGGATTTTTTCCTTAAGGTGTACTGTTATCAATAAACGCACATATACACATACCTTATAATTACAAAAAATAGTGAGATAATGATTAGTAGAACAAAATAAAGCATTTGGTTAATCGCACAGACAATTTAGTTATGTTATTAATATAACTAACTTCCCACATTTTACGTACGACTCTCTAAGTCTAGCAAAACTATGGTAACCAGAATGCTTATAAACATACTTTTTGACTCCCTAAGTGGCGCAGTGGCAGCGTATGCGACTGCTATGCTAGAGGTCTCTGGTTCGATTCCTGAGTCGGATCAGATCTTTATATGATATAAAAATATTTGTTTCGGAGTTTGGGTGTTTTCTATGTATAATATGTAAGTATTTACAAAAAAAAATTATATGTGTTAATATCAATTGTCTAGTACCCATAGTACAAGTTCTGTGTAATTTGAGACTAGATGGCGTTGTGTGTTAAAATATCCTGAAATATTTATATTGCTTATTAAATGCATTGATATTAAAGATTAATTGACTCCTCCAGCCAGTAAAAATGATTGTCATCAAGCATTTTTTGTCCTGGGTGGTTATCGAAATCACGACCCCGACACGAATTTTATTTTTAAAGAAAATTCCCGCACTAGTAATATCCCAGTGTCGCGGGTA
The DNA here is from genome assembly GCA_003709505.1 of Hyphantria cunea. Taxonomy (NCBI): domain Eukaryota; kingdom Metazoa; phylum Arthropoda; class Insecta; order Lepidoptera; family Erebidae; genus Hyphantria; species Hyphantria cunea. Next base: position 1,708,903 of record PKRV01002418.1, read on the forward strand.
ACAAACATACATGAAACAGACACAAAGAACAACATATATTATGTGGATCACACAAAGTGTTGTCTCATGTAGAGTTTGAACCCACAACACGTAGCGGAGTAGACAGCGGCAAAGTGAGCGCTTTAACCATTATCGCCATCCGCGCAGTCAACAACGATGAATATGACGATAAAATATCATAATAGAGTAAATAAAAATGGTATGATATGATGTTGGTGTCGTATCCATGTAATAATAAGTGGAAGTATATATTCAAGCAAAAATACTGTACCCTAATCTTAATTAACCGACTATTTACCCAGTACTCATTACAAGATATTTTTTATCAATAAAACTAAAAAAAGACAAAAAGATAAGCACTAGATACCATTAAACATTATATGTTATTTTTACTCTAGCATTTAAACATAAATCTAAAATTTTGGAAGTTTGTTTTTTAAAACTTATAATATATATATCGTATACGTAATCACAAAATTAGGAAAGATGGTTGTATGTGCCTCTTTTATGACTATACTAGCTGTTCTGAGCTGTTCACTAACATCATCTGGGCTCCTGACGAAACTTTACTATTTATACCACTAGGGGAAAAATACTGTCACTTTAGCATAAGCTATGGAAACTTTAGCGGGTACGCACCTTTCAGAGGTAGGAAGGAAATGGTGTTATCCCACACACCATTACTACCTGGCGTAGCTGAAACGAAGTCCGTTTTTTAGTCGGTTCGAGTTCTTATTACACGTTACGTACGCACGTACACGTATTTACATACGTTTATTACGCATATATGTTAGAGGATTTATTATATTATCAATCGGTATTATTCTATAATTTCGTGCTTCCACTGTTAAAATGGAGTTAGATTCAACTTCTCAAATATCTGTAAGTATGTTTCATGTATGATTCCCGACATACAGCTCACGCTAGTTTGGGAATCAGGGCTTGCACTTGAATTGTATCCATACTTTGTTACAATAAATAAAATCTCGATCTAAGCTAGATCAAATTCTTTATATTGAATAGTTCAAGCAGAACTATTTAGGCTAAAGAATGTACAAATGTGAAGTCAACTAAAGGAATTAAAGAGTACAATTTTCCAAATACTAGAGACTACTAGTTCTACTAATTCAAGTACTGTTAAAGGGACCTAAAACATTGAAAACAATTTTACCTATATGTATTTATAATTTATTTTACCACTTCATGCACGTGTGTACGTCGGCGGACTTACTGTCTAGGCTATTCTCTACCAGCAAACCTTTGGGGGGTGTAATAATATATTATTACACATTTTATATAATGTCCTGGACAGATATACTACAAAATAAACTGATTTAAACCTCGGTTCGTCTATATGGAAAGTAGTAAAAAATATTCAGATAAACACATGACAAAATCTAATTTTGTAACTTATAATGACTAGGTTTATTAGTTAAAACTTATCTTTGTGGTACATACCCTTATATATATTTTTAACAAATTAATACAGTAACAAAATATACACAAAATTACTTTAGATACCATTTTCCGAATTAAAAATATAGAATGATTAATAAATAACTTAAGAAATTAACTTGTTAAAATGCATGATTGGTAAAAAGTTCAGCTGAAACCGAACATTTGGTGTATCTCTCAGTTTCCGCAGAAACTAAAACTGAACATATTTAAAATTTATTGCTGAAACTAAAGGCTGAAAATAGATTTACTGACCGAAACTGAAATTTGGTCACTAATTATAAGTTTATGACTTCCTTTTCTGTAATCAATTATTTTCTTGTGAGTCAACAAAGATCTTCCAATTTAGATTATTTTCAATAATACAGAATTAGAACATCAATTATGTACTTAGTTTGTTTGCTTCTTAGCAAGGGCTGCTCTCTCGTTGATGTCAATGGTGGAGAGATTCATAGCTCCAACCACTCCTTGGAGAACTGATATAGCTGCCTTCACAACAGCTACCGGCGCGGATATGATGGCAATTAGTTTGAATAGACCAACACCCAAGACTGTAAAAAAAACATACGGCATTTGAGTTGGTTTTTTTAAAAAAAGAATATTACATTACAGTTGTCACAAGTAAAATAAGTTTCTGATGAACAAATGTCTAGTATATGATAAGTTTATATTTCTTTTTTTTTCTTTTCTTTAAAACAACTCCCGCATTAGGAATATAAATTCCTGTGTTGCAGAGATCTTTACAAACATACATGAAACGGACACAAAGTACACCCAGACTTAGAACAACAATTTATGGATCACACAAAGTGTTGTCCCATGTAGGATTTGACTCACAACACTTGGCGCAGTAGGAAGCGGTGTGGCGACCACTGAAACCACCAGGCCAACCGTGTAGTCATATGAGGCTGAAATAATGCTAGCTATACATTTTAAGGGTTATAAGGAAGATATTATAAAAAAATCTAATTTTTAAATAAAAAACTTATATTTAAAATGGTTTCTACCCTTACTAGTTTTGATTTTATAAATAACACAAAAACTAAATAAAGTTTCTGTTTTAAGAATACAAATGTGACAGGACTGATTGTGACCATTAAAGAGCCTTACTGTGATTTTTATGAGTCTAAATGAAATGTAATACATACCTGTAGGCCCAGTGTAGAAGTACATAACATACAATGCTGCATAGAATGCTTCATTGCCAGCACACATTGCAAACAATACCATCTTATTTGTATAGTATATGCGCATGATGGGGTTTTCTGACATATCAATAAACTTATGAGAAGCCTTTCCTTGAAGAGTTACTGTGTGGAGGTAGAGCCAATGGCAAGTTATATCTATAGCCATAGATATTTGGAACCAGAATGTGTGTTGCGGGTAGAAAGTTGCCAGAGTCATCATAAGGCATGCAGTCCCGGCACGATCCGTAAGTTGGTCCAAAATTGCACCAAACTTTGTGCCTAGAAAGTGTCAGCATTTATTAAATGCACACAAATTTATTATATTAAAAATTACTGATTGAAATTTATTTCTACATACTACAATATATTTGTTTTTCTTTAACTTCTGAATTGATTGTCTTGTAATGAAATTGGTTCTAAACATAACTTTTTAATTTTAATATTTTGAATAGTTTTTATTTTAAATATTAGCGTTTAAGATTTAGGAAGAAGGCAGTACAGTTAAAAATGAATTAAGTAGAATTTAGCAGTGTACCAAAACAGAGAACTAATTATAACAGTTATAATTGAATTGCTAACAATTATTTGTATAAGAGACAAATTAAACAAAACTAAGTAAAACCATTTATTTTATGACTGTAATAGTTTCTGATAACTAAAAAACACAGTATGTCTTGGGCTAATAGTATGAGATAATTGAATTATAAGATGCCATAAAAGAGAACTTACTTTGATTAAAGTATCTTGCAGCATGTCCATCGATTGCATCGAGTAAAGCTGAAGTAACGTAGCAAAAACATGCTAATATACAATGAGTAGGCATAAAATAAAATGAGATTATTGCCAGGACCACCCTCCCAAAGCCTAAAACATAACATTTGCTCATTAAAATACAAACAATCAATGAAATGTAGACATGTAAATGCCGAGGATACGATGAAAATATTTACATACCGATGATATTAGGCACAAAAAGAAAAATATTTTCTTTACTTTCCGACATTTTAAATATTTTACAGTATTAAAATAAATTAAACTCGATTTTAACACACCGCCTAGTAGCAGAGATAGCAATTTTATTTATTCTATGACAGAACTAGAGCTGGGTTAAACTCCAGTCACGATGAAAATGGAAAATCTTGACCGTTTTTTTCTAAAATCCGGATTTTCAGGAAAATTAAAAATCATTTATTTTTTATTTTTCACTTGTTACTTACACCAATAGCAAGATCTAATATACAAATATTTTTGTACTTAGTGTAATTTTTTATATTCCGTTTCTTTAGGGTTAGTAAATTACAGTTGAGAAATGCCATATTAAATAATATTTAAATAAGAACAGAAATATGCTTGTAACAAGAACAAGTTACAATTTTGAAAAACAACATGTTTTACAAAATAAATCATCGTCAGTCGAATTTTAAATGATAAAGATTATGAAACTAGTTCCACTATATAAACCAGCCTAATAATGTAAAGGTGGCTAGAACAATAATGCTTATCACATAAAAAAATAATAATTTTATTTTGGTGAATAACAATGTTGCTGACTTTTGATGTACCGTCTGTTGTGCTAAGGCACTTTCATTTGTTTTCGTTTGATGTAAGTTTCTGGACTTCATAAGTTCGAAAGGTGCATGTTGTTTTGGATCACGCACGACCTATTAGTTATAACGCTAAGCTCTCTTCAAAATCCAAATGAAAAAAGTACTCAGTAAAAATTGGTAAACAAAACAAGTAGGTATTCGTCTCGTTTTCTTTTTCTAAAGACTTATGTTAACAGATCCGTGACGGTAACGTTGGTGTGTGTGTAGTGTAAGTATCATCCTGGCCACCTTGCACAATAGCTCCTGATGAATTCTATTGTCAATTTAATCTATTCTTATCTGTGACATTTTTAGTAGGAATTCACGTCACTAGAGGGCGTTCTTGTAGTCATTAAAAATGTTGGTCGGAAACTGTCGAAAATGATGAATACCTTTCTGCAAATGGTTAGAACTTTAATTATGTCGTAGTTAAAATATTCATCATGGTTTGTTTTAGTAGTTAGTACTTGGGAAAGATATTTTGACGGGGTAAAGAGTGATTTCGGTGTGCGAAAGTCATACGACTTGTGTCATCTGACTGCCTTCCTTCAAGATGGCTCCTCAACCGGAGTATGATAAGGAACCCAAAGCCCCGGATAAAAGTACTTCAAGTATTTCCACGGAAGATTCAAAACTCCAACACAATTTAAATAATGACCAGCACACTAACTCTGACCACAAATCAAGAAAAACGGTTACAGCCGCTGAAGTTCGGGTAAGTCGATCTCTGCCATTTTTTGAATTTAAAATATTTTGAAATGTAAACTTATCAATTAATGGCTTATATTAATGGTCGTTTAAGTTAATCTTTAACTTATTGAATTTAAGGACTAAACGAAACCGAGAAGTTACTATTTATATAAAAAAAGTAGGTAGATGAAAATGGCGAAGGAATAATACTTCGTCCAATTGTATTCATTTTATCAGATGTATTATGTTTATATTTATATTTTACACTATTTTCTCGATGTTATTTGGTCTTCGTAGTTTAAATATATAAAGACAAGATAATTTTCGTGAATGTTGTCGGTTGTCTGTTACTTCAAATTTGGGGTAAGCACTCAAGGGTATTGGTAAAAGTAATTAGTATTAAAATATTCATTGTAGTTTTAAAATACTGTAATACGTTCTTATATTTCTAATTTGAATATAGTCTTGTATTTATAAAATTATTGTAAATAGAGGTCACAATTTCAGTATCAAAATAGTTTATAAATCTATATAAATATAGAACCATCTAGTAGGTATAAAAATACCATTTATTCTCTCCATATTATTGAGGAAGTTTATATTACATATAAAAAAGTACTTATGGGATTTTACACAATTCATACAAATGTTTCACAAATTTTCATCATTTTAAAACCAATTTAGGGAAGGAAATCTATTTATTTGTATTAAATTTTACCTTGAAAATTTAATGTGATTTTTACCTTTTAGTGCAAATAAGTTAGTATTGTTTAAATAAAAACACAAAACTTCAGGAGCATTGGTTAAAAGCACTATTTATGAAAACAAAACATAAATATAGACCAAGCAGGCCTGACTGTATATTGAATGTGAGTGAGCAAATATAGGATTTGCTCATTTATCAAATTTGCTGACTGCATGGATAGTGGGAATGCAGGGATAGTCAAGTAATTTAACTGGTCCATGTTTAATTCTCTACAAAAATATTTCTAATGCAGAAGTTGTGAAAAAGAATAATTATAAAACAAATGTGTGCCTCTCCCAACATCCTGCTGCATTCCTCAACACAAAGTGATCTCCAGACAGATCTTGATTTTTACAAACATACATGGTGAAGATATTATGTTCTTGTGAAACAATTTTAATTTGAGGTGCCAGCTTTATTTAACATTATACAGTTGCATTTTCTAAACCAAAAATAAAATGGTTGCTTATTTGTCATCATGCTTGTAATGGTAGTTTGCTAGAGATAGGCCTGTCCTTAGGTAGGTTTTGACCAATATGCCATGCTGACAAAACTGGTTGGGATAGGGTTAATAGAGCTGATGAGATTCTATATTCTGAATCTGTCACCATATGGAATGTAATTTTGGTTACAGATATGTATGTAATTTTGGTACAAACTTACGTTTATGATGATTTCTGGCTTGCATAGTTACATTTGATTTATGATAGTGCTATTAATATTCTATTATTTTTTTGGATGCTTAAGATGGACTGAAAATTTTGATCTTGACCATTATTAAAAATGTCCTACTGTCACTTATGATATATCTCTGTATTATCTATTCCATATGCTACTCTTGTCCATGTACCACCTGCAAACCCATGTTCCTTGTGAACCAATCTTAACCACTTCTTTCATCCTTTGATCTGGGCATTTCTAGCTTTTGAATCTATTTATTATATATTTTTTTATCGGTTTACCAGTAAGTAAAAGCAGGCGATATTGAGGTATTAAAAATTAGGTTGATTTTATAAATTATCTTCATGGTATTTTATATATTACTGTAAGCAAGCATTTGCTGTCAATTTCTTCTGTGGTTTCATCTGAAGTATAAATTGTTAGATGCAGGTATATGCATTCTTTGACATAGATATGTAGGTTGTTATTGATCATAATAAGTTGTGACTGACCATTTGTCATAGCTTTAGATTTCCAAGTGTTCATTACTTATTCTGCTTTGCGACTTTTTAAATCTAAATTATTTATCATTCTCTGTACTGCCTTATTATTCAAAAGAATGAAAAAGTTTTCTTCCAAACTTTAAAATATACACCTTATTAACTTCACATATCAATTTGACCTAACTTTTAAATTCTACCTAAGAAGCTTGTTGCCAAATAAAAAAAACTGCCTATGACTTACTACTGCCAACATGATTACTAGATTATGAATCTTTCCTCCTTTCAAATTCAAAATTGGTATTAGGTGGTATTTATCTATCAATGGTAATATCATCCATACCTGGAAATTAATCTTTAATGTCTTACCGTTATGTTCTTCAGTGGGCTCTATTGGACATTCTAATTTTCCTAAATAAACAGTGGATACAATATGAAACTATATAGTTTTACCATTTTGAATTTTGTTGTTCAGCTTGGGTATTTAGGGACTGCTTCCAAGGTGTGACAAATAATGGTCATTGGCAGACAAGGAGTCTATGATTACTTTAAGCGATTATTTAATTAGTAATTCATTAAAGTTTTAATTGCCTGTTACCATTTACTACTGAAGGAAGCCTTCCCTCAACTACATTTATCAATTATAAGGATATTCTGAAGAAATTTTCTGAAAAGTGAATACAGCAGGAGCTTATAAAATTACGATATGCACACTTTGGTAAAAGATATAGTCAACGGCTGATGACTTCATTTGTGGTAACATAAATTGATAAAGATAGTGATAAACTGATATCAATGATTGCTTTAACCATCATGACAGGTAATAATCGTCTTCTATGAAAATGAACCTATCGATATTAAAATTGATAATGAAAATAAATCCATTGAAAAGAAATTTGCTCTTAAATGGTTTAGATTTTTAATATATACTTGGATAACGATTTCTCTTCGTTAGCATCTAAGATGTCTAAAGAAGAGTGTGTTCTCAGCATTGAAGGGAAACTGTAGCTATATGTTATGCTAACACATGGATTGACATTCTACCTAGTTATGAGGAGGTGAGATACCCATGTCCTCGACTTTTCGTCAACCACAGATTTTACGCGAAGGTGGTGTCTGTGCTGTTCGGAGTAGCTGTGCTGTTAGATTCAGCGGTACTGATAACAGCTGTTCCGGGATCTATTCTATTTCAGGCGCAAAGTCAGTTTTAGACGTTTCGATTGCTTTAACTGTGACGTCCCCAGGGGGCTTTAAAAAAGATTCATGTTGCACAATTTTTTATTTTTTTTATTAATTGCTTTGGTTTTGATTAGCCTTACATAACGCTCTTATTGAATAGTTAGAACAAATAACTATTTGTTTAAGTCATCGTAAATGCTGAAAAAATAACAGCACATAGCTACCACAGTTCAGAAATGTCGGTCGCCTGTACAGCTACAGAAATTCAATACGGATGCATAAAACATTTATTATTTCCGATGTATTTTAGCTTATTAGGTTACTGGTATCCCCATTAGGTTACCTACTGGGGTCAGTAGGCAGACAAATATTTGGTAGACAACGTCATAGTTTACATTTTGAACGAAATTAAAATTTTTGCTTTCGCAAGATAGCCTTGACGCTTTGGTTTTAGTTTTCTAATTTGTTTTCAATAAGTTGTTTTTAAAAGCAATGTAAAGCTGTGATTGGGTGTTATTCATTATCATTAGTTCGACTGTACTCTTTATAATCAAATAAAACTGCCAGTATGATATTTGAGATTGCTTTGTATATGGATTGTAGAACGCCTTTAAAGTTAAGTAATTAAAACGTCATCATCATCATCAGCCTATCGCAGTTCACTGCTGGACATAGGCCTCTCCAATTTCACGCCAAGTAATTAAAACGTCATCATCATCATCAGCCTATCGCAGTTCACTGCTGGACATAGGCCTCTCCAATTTCACGCCACTTAGTTCGATCTATGGCTTCTCGCATCCAGCTCCTGCCAGCCGTCCAGCGCAAATCATCGCTCCACCTGGCCTGTGGTCGTACTACACTACGTTAAAACGTAATTTTTCCAAAATGGTATAATTTTATTCTTGTCTTGTTTTAAAATGAATGATATTCATCTTTTTTCTTATAAGTATGGACTATCACATTTTATGATTCGTTAGCGATGAAAGATGTTTCACATAATAGCTGGGACTAATAAATTATAAAAAATATTACCAGTTTTTTTCTGCATAATTATATTTATTATAATTTCAAAACGTCACTATAAATTAAAGCTAAAGGGTCATACGATATTTGTTATACAGAATTTTAAAAGATTTTTTTCGGTTTCAAGAACCACTGCGGGCTCCGTAGATAAACATATTTTTATATAGATAGTGCTTCGATATCAAGCAAACGCAATTGCTACTCAAAAATATTATCACCCTTATCATCTTAAACAGTTTGCTAAATACTGCGCGTATGTTACTGCCAATTTTCTATCTGTAAAATATGTTTGCAAACGCGAAAATTATTTTTATGTGGCCTAAAAACAGTAAAAAAGTTTTTTTTTTGCTTCTGCTGTGAATACTTTGTTTATGGACACATTTTATGAATCTAGAGTGATCTAAGCCAAAGGTTTACCTATGTAGAACAGATTGCAAACGTGTGTAGCCGGGCCGGTATAAAATTTTGTGTGCATATAAGATAGGTCTGAGAATCGGTCAACATCTATTTTTTTATACCCCTAAAAGATGAGGGTGACTTACGCCAATTTTTTTATTTATTTTTGTGGTAAAACAACGTTTATAGAAACCTCGTATCACACGACGTTTAAACGTATAAAAACTAAATGTTATAAGAATCGTAAGACCATTTTGTGGTAGTTCATGCTATATAAACATAATTGGATCATTAACATTTAGAGTATGAAAGCAATGACTTGATAGCTGCATAATTATTATTTCTATTATGAAGTAAATAATTTTAACAATGCACCACATCTGAAATTTACCGTTGTACTTACACATACTATTTGTGAAGAGGCAAACATAACAGATGACATGTCAAACATGGCGATCTTCGACCGCATGTGTCAGTCAATTCGTTGTATTTGGCGTGCTTATTGATATTATAATAATCCATCACAAATTAACGACACACCAACACGAAATACAAAAGAAAGTATCATAGTTACCGTGCAGATTAACTGGCCAAAAAAATGGAGCACGTTTTGTGCGCATTATGTCTAGGTATAGCGCTTAGCAACTGTTGCGACATTCTAATAGCGTGTTTCGACTTAGGTTTCCGTATCTTGGTTGTTTTAGAAAATATCAAAAAATTGCAACTGAAATATCTTCTTACGATACAAATCATAGCGATTGTGCGGAGTAGTCAAAATTTTTGAGACGCAGACGTGTAACAGCGCGTAAATTTTGATGTACAATTAACTCGTGTTGGTCTAAAATGAATAACGCTTTTATAATGTCACCGATCCGTGTGGTACAGATCGGTGACAATGGTGGCGACAGTAGGCGATGGTGTAACTTTACACGGTTTAGACCAGTGTAACGGAAGCTCTTGAACCGCGGTACCGCATTGTGCGTCCGTCACGGCCCGCCGACGCACCGCAACAGACTCTTACATAAATATTTTAAATTCAGTACGTTTGTCATATTCATTTTTCAATTGACTGAAGATGCAACCCTAAATCAGGCCATAATAATTTATTGTTTAAATGATACCACCTACCATATACCATGATACTAATGAAACCAATAAGCTGATCCAAATACCACTGAAAAATATAGTTAGAAATATTGCGATTATTTCGGTATCTGATTGAGATAATTGACTATTTACAATAGTTTCTACAACAAACTGACCACTGAACCGTTTTATTGAAAAACCGGTCAAGTGAGTATCGGACTTCGTGCAGTTCAGGGTTTTGTTGTTCAATAGGTACTACTTGAAAAAAAAACTTAATTATGTTTTTACATGTTACAAGTTAAGCAAGGTTCGACAAGAACCTTGTCTTTTGATTTATCTTTTCAGTTGAATTGATGAAACCGACTTAACGCTTGACAGTCTCTACAATGTCTGCATTTTCCTTGTATATACTAAACTGTCGATAGAAAGATGAACAGATGGACAAGATAGTAGAGCGACGCTGATTTCAGCACAACCTGGGCGGTAATACGGGTTCTCACAGAAAAACCTTCCTAAAATAACAGCATTCGTGAGGCTGTCGTGTTTCGTTGGTGAGTGCAAGACCGGGGGCCCAATGATGCTGAAGAAACATAATAGGCCGCCATATGACCCCCCGTCACCATGCTGCATTGTTGTATTATCTGCATTCACAATGAGTATGGCGACCACTACTCTTAAATTCTGTTCATACTTTAAATCAGGAAGAGTAGAGTCACTGCCTGGTTCTAAAAAAATATAGTTAAACTACCACCGACTTCCGGATATGTCGCACTCGGACCCAGTGTTACCAGAATATTTTTTCCTCGAATCGCCTCGCCGGAGCGCTCGTGTAGCCCCGAGATACCCGAGGTACCGAGGCCCCATCATGGCACACAGGTAGTTAAGGCGGGCAAGTTTAAATAAATTCCTGACCTTATTATTGCTTTTATATTATTAAATTCGTACTATTATTTAACAATTTTTTTTTGCAATTAACAGACAGTGAATTTGTAAAGATAGTATTGTTTATGAATCTATGGAATTTTTAACATAACCTTTATATAGAAAAATTGATAATAGAATATAAATAAATAATATAGCCTAATCGGCTTCCTGTAGCCAGCGGATAAAATAATATCGCCGCTCGGTAAGGGGGATAGCCCCATCTGGCAACACTGCTCGGACCGACTTAAAACCGCCACATACCGTCTCGGGTATTAGAAGCCGGGAACTAGGTGCACCCTTATAGGGAAATCACTGGAACCGCGAATTACCTCGGGTCACCCACGGTTCGTTGATGGCACCCTCCTATTAAAAAAATTATGGAAACCTTATTAATATTTCAGTTGATTTTTTGCTATACATACTTGTGCAGTAGTAGTTTTGGAAAAGTTAGTACCTGACCTACGCTAATGGTGTAAATAAACCACCTTAAGCCCTATATTTGATTTGGCATCGTTCGTACTTTCAACTATGAGTATTTGTCGACAAATGGCACTCGCAAAACTCCGTGAATCACAAGAGTGATATAATCATTACATCCACACGACTAGTGTAAATATTTTTAGTTTGTATTATTCATACCTGTGCAGTGTTACGAGTTGTGTGGTATGTACACCCACACTTGCAAGTATGTCATAAGGCTCTGTGCGGAATTACAACTCTTAGACCGCAAGTCTCGACTTTCTACCCCGATTCAGTGACCACATGACCCAAAAATCATATTTTTAAACGCCTTGAAAAAAAAGGAGGTTAAAAATTCGACTGTATTTTTTTGTTTGTTGTCTCAGAACTTTCGACTGGGTGAAACGATTTTGATGATTGATTCTTTTTTATTTGAAAGCTTCCCGTGTGGTCCCGATTCAATTTAGCCCAGTACTGACAATGTAATCCATGACAAAACCATATAAATCTTAAATTTGAATTAAGTATGTGCACGACAAATTGACGAAATTCTCAGTGACACGCCAACCGATTTAGATGATTATTTTTTTATTTGAAAGCTGGTGCTTTTTCCATCGATGAAAAAGTTTAATTGTCTATTTATAGTTTCTTGTTCTTTTTTATGCCAATTTTTACCCGACTACCGCGAAGCCTAACGAAAGGGCAAAGTTTAGGCAGTCTATGTATGTTTGCATATGCCACTGTAGCACCATAACTACTGAACAGAATTTAATGATTTAATGAACGAGGTGTCTGTCTGAAAATATATTACTAAAAAATTCATACTAATGAACTGGGAGACAGAGGCTATATAAATTTTATCATAAGTTTAACATAGTCGGGTTATAGTTTAATTAGATTTTTTTTGTTAATTTTGCAATTTCGATTCTAGCATCAATGCCAATCTTGTTTACAGGTAAAAAAATAACTAAAGCAGGTTAACAATAAGTCAAATAATTTAATAACTATTAAAATATTATTTTTTTCAATGAACTGTTTATTGAAATGTTTTTTTAATCTATATGCTTGTGGGGCAGAGCGACACGGTTAGGACTTAGTAAAAAAAATAGCGGATTGCCAAATTTCGTAGAAGACTTATTACAGACTTTGTTTTTCGGTGTTTCTAAAATCCATATGATACAACTTCCTAATATATAATCACGTTGCTATTATAAAATATCTAAGCAATGCAAATGAGATTCAGTCGGTAATGACTACGACCTCATTATCATATGCTGTGAGTTTAATGCGATCATGTTTCAGCTCTTTTAATTAGACTTAGAAAGTATATATTCCGGTTATAATTTAACTCTTATTAACTGTAGCGCTATTGTGAAGTTGATTGTTACAAAACCACAAAATACTTGAGAACTAAGCACTACATCCACACTAATCGTAATAAGGTAGAAGGCCGGCTCGATCGTGGCGGTAATATTCTCTCACAGAAGAGAACCAAAAATGAGAGCATTCCTCGTGTTTCGATGGTGAGTTCGAGACCTGAGGTTCCATGGTGCAGAAGCATCTTGATAGGGCGCCATAGCGTGACTGACCAACTAGGTACTTCAATTGTCTACAGACCGACTGACTGTGATCGTAGATGTAGTTGGTTATACAGTACGTAATCCTCCTTTCTATATACTGTTTGTAAATTCTAAAATACCTCGTTATTTCGCAATAGTCCACAAATGCCAAGGCAAATAGTGTAGCAATTACTTTTTTTATTTAGAAACGTTCAAAACCTAAAATAACAGAATGTCACAAGTACATTGCGACTTGAAAGAACTTGAATATAAAAAATGATATATTTTACTTTTAAGGAATAACTGTAGATGCCAAAAAGTGTTTTTCTGGTTATAAAAATGCAAATTATTTTAAATGTTGTAGATTCTAATGTAAATTTTTAGTGTATCGCTAAATAGCAAACAAAACAGAGGCAAACTTTGTTATTTTCTGACGGCACCGTACTTGGCGGATTGACTTGGCTTATTTCAGGTTTTTAAATAATGATCAATTTTTTTCTATTTAGAAACACATTTCCAATGCTTTATCATATCAACAGCCTTTAGTAGCCCGCTGCTGGACATAGGTCTCTTCGTAGAATGGAGGTTTTGGCCTGCTATTTCAAATGTTTAAATATCGGTTAAATTACAGTAACTGCTAGCCTCTACCAAAATAAATAACATTTTCAAAGAAAAGTTTATCGTCACTTGTACAAAATAAAATGAATACTACACCATGAAATTCGCCATCAAATTAAACACGAGGTTACGATTTCTGAGTTATTAAACCTATTTCAAAAGCATTTTGCACTAAAATCATTTAAGGTAATAGTGGTCCCTATGAAGAAAGATCTTTTAGCCTTTTCTAGAACTTAATAATTTAAGCTAATTTAAGAAAAGTCACAAGAAAATATGTATTAAACAAAAACACCTGAATTATCAAATGGCCAATGCGTCCTGCCGAACGACAAAAGAAACTAGTAAATTAACTATACAGTACCTAATAAAATTATGCTTTTTAACTTTATGAATATGATACATATTAAAATGATATAAGACGCTTAAAATTGTTACAAAATAAATATTAATAAATAACATTTTATGTTTCAATGTATGTTTAACTCGTTTATCTGTTCCCGCGTACCTTGAAAATAAGCAATCGTCATTTATTTAACAAAAGAAGTATCGCTATACTTTATCGTGTGACGCTTTTTATTACAGATAAAGTTCAGTAATAAAACAACAATAAATGAAAATGGTGGGATTCAATCAAAGTCATCGTATCATATGGAATACAGTTTCTACATTTTTTTATACATACCATTAAGATTCAAGTTTGTTATATAATAAAAAATAATTATATTTTTTAAGATGAGAGTACATTAACGCAGGTAAGTATTAATTAACGGGATAAAAACAACTGTAATGACTGTGCCTTTGGGATTATTTTAGTGTGGAAGTTGAATTAGTCGTAACGACATGTAGTTAGTCATGCAAGGGACCTGCTGCAACTTTAGTATATTATATATATAATAGTGGTCGAAACTCGACCATCATTCATTTAATACATTTTTTTATTTATTTATTTATAGCTTTCTGCACTACTTCTCCTTATAAACTTTGACTTTGCCAAATTTCATACTCCTCCGTTCGCATAATCTTCGCAAAATGGGGTAGGTAAAAAGTTTTTGCTTCACGTATTAATATGTAGATATCAGTGTTTTCTTAACTCGTTATAAATCTATCTTGTTGGTATATAAATAATAATGTTTTATTATAAAATTGACACAATTCGATTGCTCCAAATTACGTTCGAGCATTCTTATCGTTAAGTTTACAGTCTACGTTTAATGTGTTTATTTGATTGATAGAAGCCAACGTTTTACTTGTTTTTGTTTTCAATGAAGACTATGCATGCCAGTAAAGTCTCGAGGGCGATAGCCGAAACTGACAGCGAACAGCGCTGCATTGTGAATTATTCAGGGCACCTCTTTTGGGGTCTTAGTTAGCGGAGCCTTTAGTCTAGTCTTGGTTATGTTTTCTATCCTCTGTGAAGAATACTGAAAACTTGTACGAATAACGCAAAATTGTGTTTATGTAACCCAAATATTAGTCGAGTTTTAACAATGCGATGCTTGACCTGTTAAAGTACGCATTGCAATGATTTATTAAGGTATGAATGAATAGATCTGACTAAGTTTATTTAATTTTCAATTAGAATAATAAAATAATCTGTTTATAACTTTAATGAAGTTCATTAGTTCTACTCAGTTGAGACCAAGTTATACAAAGGTGATCACTTATATGAAATCTAGTCGAAACTTGTAATGTAGTAAAGTTTCAAGCCAAATTCTGTGTGATTTAGCTTTGTTCGTGTTTGGTTCAAGATGTTTCTGAATCCAATTCGTCATACATTTTGTCTACCTCTTTTTATGAGGGTCTTGACCGTGAACCATATTTGGAAGCATTAGGCTAGTAACAGCTTTCCACCTGTTCCTGTACTGATCCAGATATTTTATTTCTTTGGTCGTGTATTGTCAGTATTCCATGATATCCAACAGGTTAGCAATCTCAATAATTTTTGCCTTATTGAACCAGTCTTTGTAAACATGATCTTTATGAATAGAGCAATTATCGTGACTATATTTACGAGGCCTTGCGTCAGAATATATGATTAACACACGACGGTAATGCAGTAGGTAGCAAAATGTCATTTAAAATTTATTTATAAACATCACTGGTCAAACGTCCTCTTATACCGTTCAGCGCTCTAGGGTCAAAGAGGTTTTCATTAATAATAATAAACACGAAGCCGTCTTTACAATGGTAACCAGACTGTCGATAAACTTACATATATATTTATAATACGCATTCTGATAAAAAAAAATACGCACATTTTCCGCACGGTAAAAATACAGACAGATATATAATACTAGTTAAAATTTAACACTGTCAAACAGTTAATAGTTATATAGAATTTAAGACTAGCATTTGCCCGCGTGTATGTTATATCACGGTAATAATTTTTAATCACTCTATTATTTGTCCTATAAGAGAATAAAACTCTCTGCTGTGATTAATGACAACAAAAACCAGTACTTTCGGAAAAACTCGCAAGAGCAAAATCGTTCCCAACCTACTTACCTCCTTGCCAGAGTTACTCTTTGTAGGTCAAGTACTGTACTAAATTACGTGAATAGTCAGTAGATGAGTACGGGTCTCTGCATAATAACTTGAACCTAATTTATTAAAAATACGCTCCTGCCAAAGCCACTAAATCAAGCAATATCTTAAAGTGCTTGTGTTAATATAACTTACTTTTTAATACATAAACTGATTGCCAATCGTGTAGGATTATGTTTGTATATGCATAAAAAATGCTACCCGTATGTTAAACTAACACTTCCGACTTATTAAATTATACTTGTCATAATGATGGTATGTGATGGTAGAAAATTTGTTTGCCTTTAAATCTATATTTGTGGATTTATTTAATCTGCTGTATCGGTATTTATTGGTAGTAGTGCAGTGTGCCTTCCGGATTACCGTTTTTTTTTACACCATTTCTATTCATTTAATTTCATGTATCATGGCATGAGGCTTTTTTTAATTCGAGACATGCTTTTTAAGTCTATAGATTCTCATCAAAGAGTAATAATTGAGAAGAATTATTACTCTTTCATTGGAAATAGAATAAAGTTGTAGAGTTTGTTTGTTCGCATCACGCTATAAATATTAAAATCCGAGCATTAGCCAAATTTTTTGTAAAAGCTTTACCCTCCTTCTGACGTAGTTGGGTAAAACGGGAACAGACATTCTTGGTAACAAATATTAGAACGTAATGTGAGTTTATCGTATAAATTGATGTAGGTGTGTTGAAGAAATAAACAAGTATGTAATTATTTTACATAATTGGTTCTAATGGAGATAATTTTAAATCGTATGTCCTCGGTAAAATATGTTATTTGTAATTTAGTTGATTAAGTATACAATTTGTTGTAGAATGGTAATAAATACGTTACCATATACGAATTGTTCAATTACTTTTAAAACAGATATATTGTCCTAATAAAATAAATAGAACGCACAGAAAATTAACCTGCAATATTGGATTACAGCCAAATAGCTAGTGTTAGGAGGGCATTTCTTGTAACCTCGTTAAGTATAATATGAACGAATTATTGAGAATGAAAAATCATGCAATTCTTTAATATATTTTCTATTTGTTATTTTACTCATATTTACTAAACATAATAATAAATAATAATACGTATTTTTCATTTGTTATAATATATTGAGTTTACTCAATATTACAACTAAAAAAAATTTGTTAACTTTCAATTTGAGAATTCTCAGAGAGTATAGAAAGTGCCACTTAATATTTATAGTACCTGACCTTTTAAACTTTCTTATATGGACACTTTTGAGTAAATAATAATATAGGTATGTATGATAAATAAAATCGATCTAATTGTTGCGCTAAATTCTGTTCAGATTTCAAACTGTTTTATCTAACTACAAAATGATATATTATTCATTTTGATGATTAACATCAAAGCAAGCTAAGTCTTACACAATTGGCCGCAGAATTGTGGAGAATAAAAACATAGTATTGCGCCAGAAATAAAGGAAAATGGTGCAAGTTGATATTTATCTCTAACAAGAAAAACATCTCTTTATGTAACATATTCAAGTACATGAAAAATATTACTACAGATTACCAGTTACAAAGTTACGCGCAAATGACACATTTGTTCACTTCAAATGCGTGACGTCAAATGTCATCGTCATTTTGAGCTTGGATTCTTTGCGTAATCTATACTAATATTATAAAGAGGTAAAGTTTCTAACTTTGTTTGTATGGGGGTAATCTTCGGAAGTACTGACCTGATCCTGAAAATACTTTCTAACTAACAGAAAGCGACACTGTTCAGGAGTGATGTAGGCTATATTATATTATGATTGAACAAAAAAAAATATTAAATCAAGCCGAAGAAAAGTGGGCGGGCTACGCCCAAAGGGGTAAGCAAGGTACGGCTAGTAAATAGTATTTGAGTGCAAATTGTACGTTTTGTCACCGTGATAACGAAATGTCATGTCACATCATATGTAATCGAATTTGCACTCCAGTTTCAGAGATAAATACTTTTTATCAAACAGGCAATCAAACCAGTTTTTTTTAATATTGGTGTCTATCATTTTTTGATTAAAATTATGATATATATATATATATATATATATATATTATTGTTTAATGTTCCTGTGCTTATTTATTAATTGTTAAAAAAATCTCTCTGTACATTAAATAAAAAAGTAAACTTGGCAATGAAGTAATGTTGTATGTAATAGCCAGAGGCTAATAACGGATTTAGCAACAGGTCTGGATTAAGGCTACTTAAGGCTTCACGCAGGTTTATCTGAAAGTTCTTGCTTTTTTTTTACTAGAAACCTCACATAGAACAGGAACTGAGTGTACATAGTTATAGACACTAGCTTGAAATGGAGTTTAGTACATAGCCGGATTAAACATGTCTAGGCCAGTATCAAATTCACATAAAATATTTTAATTTTTCGTTCTCGATATATATTTGGGAGGGAGGTACTTAATAGGTTGATGATAATACTCATTTACTCTTCTGCTTTAATAAATGTTTTGATGCCTTTTTGAATCTTCTCGGTTTAAGTCTGCTATACCTCAAACTTCATGACAGTCCTTAAAAACCAGTAAACTTGCTATAAAAACTTAATAAATCAAAGAAACTTTCATCAAAGTTAATGAAATATAATTGGGTACATTTTTATTTTTTTTATAGATATTGTGTTTATTTGTATTATGCATGTATGTATGTTTATGTATATATTTAATATTAAACACCATCATAGCTTTAAAACACCTACGCTACCCTCTATTTCGTTCACTTCTTTCTCTGTTCAATATGTCCATCCAAAGGTTGCTTGGAAGAGATTACTTGTGGCAATAAGGCCGCCCATTGTACACATCTTCTTAAATATTAAGCTTAATAATTTGTAATGGCGTACAATAAAGTCTATTCTATTCTAACATTATATTCTATTCCGCTACAATTTAATAAGGTTAAATATACAATGGAGCTTTAAATTTTATTAATTAATACGAGTATCAAATAACTCAATTCGATAACCATTTATCCTTGATGCTGTTAATATTTTTTTTTAAGTGTCAAAGCCACTTCACAAAATTACTTATTCAATTGCTTTTAGTATCAGTTTATTTATAGCGTAGTTTTAAACCTTACTGTAACGTAATAAATAGGAGATGTTTATGTAAGTACTTAAGCTATTTCACACAAAAGTGATCCAACAAGTGCGTAGTGAATTTCAAACTGGAGACAGAAAACGTGGGTGTAAGAGAAAGACGGCATCTCAGCGCTGTTACCTCCTCGCTCCTGTCCCGACCCTGACCTCGGGAAGCCGCCCCCGGTCGGCTGTGCCGCGCAGATTTTATGACGTCAATCTCCCCGAATTGACATGGTCTATTTGCGTAGATATTCATTCCCCTAGTTGTATTAAGTTACAATTTTCTTTATACAATGTACACTCGTACGCAATAATGTAATGTTCTTAATATTGCTTATAGTCTGTTATTTTATTTTTTTGATTACGGCACAATCTTCGGTCTCGTAATCATCGAGCAAGGTTAGCGATATAATGGTAAAAATGTTGACGACAATCGGGTTAGATCGGTTTAGTTATTCATATACAAACGTTATTTAACGTTAAACGTTTCTGCGATATTTTTTAGTTTGAGACTGTAAGTTTTTAACCTATATATGCCTATATATTCATATTTTGTAAGTCATGACTTCAGGGTCGTTGCCCACCCTGAAGTTATGACTTACAAAATATAATTTTTCTACCGAGTAATGCTTTTTAAATTTGAATTACACCGTTACCTCTAAATAATTGAAGAAACCACTTTAAAGTACACAGACAAGTTTCCTCGTTTAGCGATTTTCTATACACAAACAAGACTTCGTATTAAGTTTATGGGGACTAACGGCTCTGAAACGAACGTTACGGACTTCGTCAGAGCTGTAGACTGGCCGTCATCTAGTACTGATCTTAATCCATTAGATTATGATTTATGGTCAGTTTTAGATAGTGAGGCATGCTCTATACCCCATAATAATTTGGATTCCCTAAAACAATCCATACGATTGGCAGTAAAAATTTTCCTATGGAAAGAGTGCGTGCTTTTGATTACTGGCGAACAACTTTAAAGAACTGTATTGTAGTCAATGGAGACCACTTTGAATAAGCTTAACATGATTTTAATAGTTTTATTTTAATATTTTATTAAACTAATACACTGTAATAGTAATAAACATTGGGAACATTAAAAAAATGTTTTTCTTTGTAACAATATTTATAGCAAGACAGTATAATTTTATATCTATTTCATAAGTCAATAGCAATATTGTCATATGGACTTTATCGGTTAATATACTCATATTGTTTCAAGTTATTGATAAATTATTACTGATATTTTTTAATTTTATAGCTACTTTTGTCTTTTCTACGTTTATTGTATATTTTTAATTTAAACCCATGAAAAAGCTTATAGTTTTTTTCAGCTAAGTTTATTTGGCTGTTCTTCCTAAAGACGGTTTCCATTTTCAGGACTAATTCTACATTATTTCCGCTTACAAGTCACTTGCCAGCTTAATTGTGACAAATACCTTCTTACAAATGACTCCGTTTGTTAAATGTAACATTATATATACGAGTGGTCTTGCACGTTTAGAGCCACTACAACTCTTTTTGCTTTTTTTTGTGATAAGTTCGTCAATGTCAACGTCAACGATATTACACCAAGATCCCACAATACAACAGTTTATTAGTAGACCGACCAAGTTTCGTATTGGGTTGATACTGACTCCGGTTTGTCTGTACCTGGATGACTAAGCTTTACTAGGTAATTTTTTTGAATGAATCCTAGCCAAATCAATTTATCGCTCCCTTAGTCATTGCATGCTAAATTTCACGAAAATCGTTGGAGCCGTTTCTGAGATTCAGATTATATTTATTCAAGAATGTCTCGCTTAAAGGTATTAGATAGATAATAATGATCATTAATCCTTAAGCCCCCGTCATAAAATTCTCATAAAAATCAAAAATCATCATAAAATCTATTAAATTGCATTGAGTATCAGTTTCTTTATGGCGTAGTTTTAAACATTATGTAGGTTTCAAGTTTGTGTAAGTACTTGGGCTATTTCACATAGAACTGATCCAGCAAGTGCATAGTGAATTTCAAACTGGAGACAGAAAACGTGGGTGTAAGAGAAATACGCCATTGATGCTGAGATCAATGGCGTCTTTCTCACCCTTAAAAAAGCCACACAATGCAACACATCCACACAAACCAATTTACAATGTATAAATACTGCTTTACGTGACTTTTGTCTTAAAGTAATTTTTAAACCATCCATTTTAACTATTACACCGATATAAGATAATATCTGTATCCTTGTATTTGTTTAATAGACCGTAGTATATTCGAAGTTATTTATCGATGTCAAGTTGTTAGTTACTTGGGTTGAAATTCAAATTCAAATTAAAATTAATAGAATTCGTTGAGACCGGTTCGTAATTCATAAATTGTTATCTTTACTTATAGCACTTTTTGATTGTGTTATCTCAGGTTTTAGAATCGATAGGTAACGAATGGTGATGTGCATCAGTTATGTTACATACAATCGTAATATATCCGTTTTAAAAAGGATTATTCCTTAAAAATAAAGAAGGTACTTAAATATTTTGTTAATCTGATTTAGACTACGCTCCTGTAATTCTATTGAAATGAAATGAAAAGACGATGTTACAAATGCCAATTCCTGTCCTCTATTAAATATTATAGCATCATCACGCATTGCACTTCCGTTAAATTCAGAGTTTCAGATGCATATGCAAAATGGTTTGCATATGGCTGTTTCTAATGGCTCCAAAACAGTTCTGTTGTGGGTTTCAGTATTTTCAAAATTAGAAAAGTTTTTTTTTTTTCAACAAACAAACAGCAACAAACATTACAAGTACATATAGATTTAAAAAAGATGGTGCGTATCGTTATATTTATATTCAGTCTTCTATCACCGATAATATTTATAGTATATTTCTTTGTATTAATAGATTAGATAATTCACATATTTTGTAGCTGAGCGTGTGCGTGAATAATGATACTGCATCAAAAATAATCATGACTTGCCATCTCAATAATATATATTTGTACAAAGTGTGTCTATAAATCTGATCTTAGGTGTAAAGTCTATATTTCCACACTAATATTATAAATTCGAAAGTAACTCTGTCTTTCTGCCTCTAACACTTTCACGGCTGATCCGCTGAACTGCTGAACTGAATTTCAAGGAAGATCCTTTGATTCTTGAGGAAGGTCATAGTTTACTGTTTACCGCTATTAGCATCATAAAACCACAGGCAAAATATTTGTTTATAAGTACAAGACCTGAAATTAAAGTGAAAGATCGTTTATAGGTGGGTCACGTCAGCTTAGAACGAGTTTTATGACACGACAGATTAAATAAACTCTGATGGTTTTCGCAACTGTATCTGAAAGTTCTTCCTTACATTTTTTACAGACTAGACGTCATACTTATTTTGGTTAGCAATATAAAATGAATAAAAAGGGTAATGATATATTTTCATTGGGTTATGAGTCTTTAATGTCTTAGATATTTTTTTCTTAAGTTTTAGTATCTGTTGATTTTTATACCCTACACGTTAGGGTATACCTGGCAGATTTGCCTGTACGGTTGGAACTTTATAGGTGAACCGGAGCGTGTATGTTGCACAATTGTGCAGGTATGTCCTACACTCAGCTCAATCTAACAGGTGTAACTAACTATGCAGGAAAAACCGGTAGTTACACCCCGTGTATGCCTAACTTTGCATTTTTCTTCGATATCGGACAATGGTGTTTTGGTAAGTTTGTATGGGACTTACCGCCTGGCATTTCTCATGGTAGGGATTGTTTTTGTATTTATTTGGCTGTTAATATCACCGACAATAACATTTTTAATTCCCAAATTTTTACAACATTGCGTTAAAAGGTTCATTTAGATTTTAGATTACAATGAAATAAATGGATCACAAATGAGTTGTCATTACTGTCAAGAAGATGGCGTATTCAAATATTTTTGAAATCAAACTCATTAACTCATTCGCGTACGATTTTCTTGACCCATCAATAAAACGTTACACTTTTACTAAATTCACCAGTAAACTCATTGATAATATGCGTTAATGCAGTTGTAGAAACTTTATGAGCAAAATTAAATTATTATTAAATTAAATCTGAAACCAGATCTACCGTTCACCTTTCTTCTTAAGTAGACACAACCATTACCATAGGTTTACTTAGATATAGATCCCAATGTAAAAACGATCTACTTACATATATCGTATATTCTTGACTTGTGTAAAAACGCTTGTCAAACGTAATACTTCTTTAACTATTCAGTCCTTATTAACATCGTTCTCTAAAGTTGATTATACCAGTAAACTTGTCTGCCATTATGCTAATTAATGATTGGTTGGTTGATGTTTATTAACATCGGCCCCATAACTTACCATGAGTAGCGTGACTATCGTTCTTATTCTGTACTATCGTGTCCCGAGTTACGTATATCCAGCCAATGACGTAGCAAAAATGTTATGTTGAAAAGTGATATTTTTCGTGCGCAAGGACCTCTTTGTTGTGTTTATATTATCTTTGTACATTTCGTACAGTAGGTAATTTTATGATAGTTACTTTTTTATCTATGTTTTGTAAACCTATATGTTATTAAGCTGGCTCCATTGTTTTGAGGTTGCACACGATGAAAGATCTTATTAATAAATTGTGTGTTACTTGTATGATCTATAAGTATGGTCCGCTGATGTTCTATCAGGATATTAGAGGAATACGTAGTTGTTTTTATTAACTACTTCAAAAAGTGGAAGTATACATATTCCGCTATATTATGCCAAGTGTTGGAAGATCAAGTCACTATAAAATATTGTTACTTAGGTTATTATTAAATGTTTTTATGATTTTAAAATTTGTGGGAAGACTTGCAAATTTTGTTATGTTGTAATTTGATTGTGAAAGTATAATCTTGAACGTCAAATAAACTAGCTTCCGATAATCTCCACACCGAATTTAATTAAAATCGACGCAGCAGTATAGCCGTGAAAGCCTAACAGGCAGACTGAGTTACTTAAGAATTTATAATATTAGTACGGATTAATAAAGTCTGTCACCCATGGTGGTAGGAATAATTTGATCTTTGCTACTAATATTTGGCTGGCCCTGGTTTACTTTTAGAAAGTACTTCCAAAGAGCTCTTGTAGCGTTCAAAACGAGTCGGGCGTTCTCAACAATACCATCGAGAGTTAGACCCAAAAAAAAGACATACCTGCTCGTATCGCAACGCCTGCATCCTTTAAAAATAAAAATTTAAGTTCAGTAAAACATCTGTCGTGGCTAAAGAGCTGTGTTATTCTTGATTTATCCGAAAAGTTACCGAAATAGTGGTGGTAGGAATCTTAAAAATGGCTTTTAAACCCGGCAGATATTATTAGTTAGGTTTTCGTAAAAAGCGATTGTAATTCGTTATAGTCTGTCAAAATTCCTTAGAGATTGCCTACAAATTGTTTATACTTTAAAACGCGTTAAAATGATATATCTTGTTCAGTTCTAAACGATAAAATTATTGACATAAAAAAATCTGTGACTTTCTTTTATAAAATTACTGCCTCGGTGGCTCAGCGGTAGCGTATGCGACTGCTGTTCCTGAGGTCTCGGGTTCGATTCCCGGGTCGGATCAAATGTTTGTATGATCTGCAAATATTTGTTTCGGAGTTTGGCTGTTTTCTATGTATGATATGTATGTATTTACAAAAAAAAAGTATATAAGTATTATATCAGTTGTCTAGTAGCCATAATACAAGCTCTGCTTAGTTTGGGACTAGATGGCGTTGTGTGTTAGATGTTGGGAATATTTATTTATTATTTTATAAAATTACTAGCTGACTAAACTTCGCACCACCATACTTTTTTGTGATCATCATCATTACCAGCCTATCGCAGTCCACTGCTGGACATAGGCCTCACGCCACTTGGTTCGATTTTCGGCTTCTCGCATCCAGCTCGCAACTGTTTTATCGTGAATATATTTATTATTATTTATATATATTTATGTGGTGTATGGTGATAATGACCGGTGATTTACTAATGATAATGTAGCCTCATAAAAAGTAATAGTATTAGCCATTATTTAGTTGCTCTTCAACATTTCTTGTAAACTGTTTAACCGAATTAATTCTCCGCTATGAAAAATAAGGTAAGAAACTTATATTGTGTGTTTTAATATTTTATATTATATTATTTAATTTACTAAATTTATTACAAAATAATAACATATTTGTTGTGTGTAAAATAATAAAAAAAAATAGTTCTATAGGATTTTTGTACCGCCTTGCGTATCTTATGGTAGGGGTTTTTTTTCTATTAGGCTTATAATATCATAAACAGTAATATTTGAAACTCTTAGATTTTAAGAACTTCGCTTTAAAAAGACATTTCAGTTTGTAGTCCCTAAAAGTTCTAAAAATATGAAAATTACATGAGACTAGTTAGGGTATGATTCACTTTATAAACGGTACAAATCTTATAAACATCAATTACATATTGCTAGTAGTTTATTTGCCCTACACATATAAACGTCAAATAAATTATTAAATAAATAATTATTTTGGTCTAACAACTGATAGATAACTTTTTATTCGTAAACGGATTTTATAGGCTAATAAAGCAAACGTGGGTATAAAAAGTAGAACAGTTTCAAAATTATTCTTCATACAAGTGTTATCTGTTTATCTCAACATTGAGAAATTGGGCTTGAGATCGTTATGAGAGAGACCTTGAGTAACTTTTACCCTTGACATTGATGACTATTAAACTACAAAGATAACATATTTCGTCGCAAGGGCGTCGTATTGTGATATCTCATAACTATACTTGTTTTTTTTACATTCGTATATGTATGTAAGGAGAGCCACGCTTCGGCATGCATGGGCCGGCTCGACCGGAGTGATACCACGGCCTCACAGAAAACCGGTGTGAAACAGCGCTTACGCTGTGTTTCATCGAGTGAGTGAGGATACCGGAGGCCCATACACCAATCCAACGCCCTCTCACCATCCCCCTTCCCCCCAGGCCGCCATAGTGTGGGTCACCATGCTGCATTGTTCTTTTTCGCATTGAGGATGGTGACCACCACTCTTGGATTCTGCTCATGCTTTCCATCAGGCAGGGCAGAGTCATTTTGGCAGCTTAAATATAAAAAAAAAAAAGAATTAAATATTACTACATAAAGCATGTCTCCTTTTTATGAAATTTATACGAATGGTATGAACTTTGGCACAGTTAAAGTTTTATTACAAGGAGGCGTGCGACAGTGAGAGTGAGGGTGTAAAAAAGACGAAATAAATGTATCATGGTCGAATTTAGATTTAAGATTACAATGGCCCCTATTGGGCGACTAATTGGTATAAATATACATTATGAGATTGGGAGGTTTTCTTAAATGTGCTAACTCAAGCCTACACAATTGTTTCACATTGCTTTAAACAAAGACTTAGAACTTTTATTTTTATTATATTACTAATGGACAATTTAGACTTAAAATGTTGAAAAAAATTAGAAAAATTATTTTCAATATTTAACGATATAAATATTTACATAGTTCTATGTTTGCCACAAACTTATGTACTTATTTTTGTTTGTTTTTAATCAAATTAAGAATTAACGTGGGTATGCGTCATGGGTCGATTTTCAAGTATTATTAAAACCGCTCTGAAGTCTGATTCGACTTGATAGACAAGAACAAAACTGTGCGGGATATTTTCAAATCTCTAAGCTAACTTCTATTAGCACCATTTAACTGATAGACGCTAAATAGTACTTATTTCTTTTTATTATTGTACAATATGCCTTACATGGAAAATAAATAAACAAATGCAACTAAAACTTAAGTCCATGCTTGTTCAAAGTAGAAAGTGGAAATTTATTACGCTATTTAATTAGATTTTTAATCTGCGAAAGGATAGATTAATCGACTATTATCTTGTGTCGTTAGTTAGCTAGTCAACAACAAACCGATTACAAATATCCATCCTTAAAATGCAATTTTTTTTCATATTCTGCCCCGATTATAGTAATAAAGTTAAGTTAAAGTTAGTTTTAGAAAAGCCAAGCGCATAGTATAGATATGTAACAATATTGTTTTGTTCACAGAATAAGAAACACATAGAGGCATTGGACGACGGACAACTAAAAGCACTCTTAGACGAGGCAATCAACTACAAAAATCCTAGAGATCGAGAGGGAAAAAGCGATATATTTAAGGTCAGTGTTTACCTGTACTACATTTATATTATTTTACCATTAGTTTTTAGTAACAATGTCCATAAAAACTTCTCATTTATAATGTTAGAAGGATTAGTAGGACAAGTATTTTTATTGTGTCATCAATAGTTTCTTCAATTTTTTTAT
This sequence comes from Hyphantria cunea, assembly GCA_003709505.1. Classification (NCBI taxonomy): domain Eukaryota; kingdom Metazoa; phylum Arthropoda; class Insecta; order Lepidoptera; family Erebidae; genus Hyphantria; species Hyphantria cunea. The sequence goes on from PKRV01002418.1 coordinate 1,736,924, forward strand.
TATGTTACTTATCACTCTATATCATATTGTTACATATCGATTAAATATTAATGTAAAAGAGTTCACACTACTACGTTAATGCACTTGCAGCAGTACTTTAGTAACAGATTAGTTCTGTCATGTCAGGATGTGACAAATACATCTAAAGAAATATTATAACATTGAACAGTAGATTTACACTAAAAGACATTTAATTACAAATTATCTATTCTTTTTCTACCATATCGTTATATGCTAGCGTATTCAGAAGATACTGTATATGAATATTTAATAGCAATATATATTTTCGGCCAAATCGATCGTCAATAGGGAATATGCATAAAAATTTCATTTGTGTTAAATATTTTTTTCATGATTCTTTGTTGTCTTTACAGTATGCTTAAAGGGTATTTCTTTTATTTTGTGGTTATTTAAACTCGGAAAACATTAAATAAAAAGTGAAAATTAAGGGAGAGAAATTCAAACCAACAAAACGCTTAATATTAGTCGAAACGAAATGTGACGTCGATGGTCACGTCTTGGAAATTATCGGAGTCGAAATTCAAACTGTGTTAGTTTGAGAAAAATTACCTTCTTCCATGATTTTTATAGCAATTAAAACTGTTAATAAGTAATAAGTAAGTGAAACACTGAATAGTAAACAAACGACAATGACATCATTGGCTGTGTCAAAAGCGCGCGTAAAATGGCGGCGTTTGAATAGCTCAAATTTAGTCAGTGGCTAAATTTTACTTTGAGAAATTATTTGATTATCTTCAAGCCCATTTACATTTTTTCTATGATATAGAGACGTACATGATCAGATTAAGAAATAATAAAAAAACATGCATATTCCCTATTCTATATGCCATGTGCTATTTCGTTGTTGAACCCCCTAGCACAGCAACACAATATTTCTTGTTGACATACTCTGAGCTGCTTCTAAAATCCGTAATGAAAGAATACATTTATCTGGTTGTGGACCTCCTGAGATTTTGACAACATAAATTAATGTGGCATTAGAAAGGCAAGGAATATGAGAGATAAAGCATGTTGCAGGGTGTTAAGACCTAAACAAACTAATTATTACAAGAATGTTACACCTCTAAAACAGAATCTTGGAGATGTTGGCTACATTTGCCTCTTTGGTCACGAATATGGCGCCAAGATAACGTCGTAATCCTGACGGACGATGACTTGCAGGAGTTGCTGCAAAAGGCGGAACAAGAAACAGACGAGCAGGCTTGTGAGGCGGCAGCGCGGAATTGGAGTGGGTCTCGTAGTACGCGACGTGGTAGTAGACGTGGACCGCCGCGGCGACACTCCAACTCTTTACAGGACCTAGTGGCTTCGCTGTCCGCTGAGCCTCCGCGCAAGCACCATGTGCGTCACCATCCGCCCCAGCACGCTCCTCAACCCAACGTGTCCGCGCGCACCATACACGGCGGTAGTCTGCCTTCGGGAGTCAATACTTGTGAGTTGCTTCAACATTATCACAGTTATAGCATATTATACTAGTGATGCCAGTCAATTGTTCGTTCGAGTGACTTGCAACGCAACAACTGTGTTATCGATGTAATGATATCAGTTTTACTTGGTCGTCACCTTGCTTTAAAAAGGTAGATATTCATATAGATACACTCGATGCGTTTATTGACGAAAATATTGTTTAAGTACATATGTATAGCCTGCGTCGCTAAAGTTCTTAAATGTAAAGACGTTTACCAGCGGGTTTCAACTTGACCGTCAATGTTAACAATCGACAGCATCCCTGAGCGAGGAGCCGGCGCGAGGCGCGGGCTACCTAGCGACAGTGCGATGCGTCAACCCTCCTCCGCTGGCCGAAAGTCGCGTAACTGCCAGCGACGCCAATACGCCCACAGAGATGGAGTTACTCAATAGGTACGTTTGTACTTGCATGGCTCCTTCATTTCTATATTTGAATGAACGGAGAGGCAGATCGTGAGCTGAAAATTAATGCTATTGTTAAAGCTGAGTTAACAGATATGAAACCAGCTGTCGAGTTCGGCTACTGTGCATTAGCGTGATTCTCTACCGTACTTGCTGCTGCATACACTACCGCATTAATTACATTATGCCCCAAGTGATTAATAAAAAGTTTCAAACTGTGTAACAATTAGCACATCTTACACTTGCATCTGGTTTTTTTTTTGTTTTAATGATTTTGAAATATCAGTGGGACGAATCTACATTTCTCAATGGTGATATATGCTTCTTTAACCATCCCAATTTTATTAATTTGAACTGGCAATTGGTCTTCTTACATCAGTTTCAGTGCTGCAACTAACATTTTCAAAATCGCATATTGTGTAATCAGTCACCCTTGTCGACAGAAGAAGTAAGCCGATGTTCCCGATGACGTATACGGCTCGTGCGACGCTGGAGATCGGCAGCGGCGCCGTGTGCTCGGGCCGCGCGGTCACAACCACCACGGCTTCCAACCAGGTGCGTACTACTACCACCTCTGCTACCACACCCGCGATAACTAGCGCCTGGCAGGTACCCGATAGCGACCCTCAGATGAAACTAATGAACGCACTAAGCCCTAGGAGCGATACCGATCAGGGTGGTTGTGAACAAACTTCTCAACTACAACTGAGTATAAAAGAAAATGACACAGAGAGTGCGAGTTCTAGTGATCTCAAAGGTAAGACTAACATACCGCGCGGCCCGAAGGAACCAGACTGTTTTAACAAGGAGAAAGAACGCCTCCGCGAAGATTCGAAAAGTGACATTAAACCTGTAAAAGAAAAAGATTATCTTCAAAAACCACCTAAATCGTGGGTTGAAAATGTTGATAATTGGTATAAAAGCTTATCAGTGAACTATCCTGATTGCTTAAAAAATATGTATAACGATAGTAATAAGATCAATGAACAGAATAGAGTGAACGAAGTTACCGTAGATCATACTTTGAATTATAGTCAAAAAAATATTTGTGAACCTGTTTTTCAAGAAATATCAGCCCAAGATAAAAATATCAAACAAGGAAAAACCATGTATGATATCAAGAAAACGGCATCTTATTCTTCAAAATTGTTGAAAATTGAAAAATCCAACGACGCATGTCTTGTAAGTCATGAAAATAGTGAAGAAACATCTCTTGATAAATGTCAAACGGATTTTGAAAAAGATATTATTAAAGGAAAACTGAAAATCACGATGAAGAGGCATAACTTGATTGCGCCCAGTTTGTCTGATATAAATCCAAGAAACATTAGGCCAATGAGTATTGGCTCACCAAAGAAACAATTAAAGACTGAACTAATAGCATCCCAAAAAGTAATAGAATTGACAAATAATCCTGTCGATATAAATTCCAACTCTGTTAACATAGGATCAAAAAATGAAAAAGAATGTGTTGAAAATGCTAAGAACGATAGTAGCGATGAAGAATCAAAGTGCCCTCCAGAATGCTGCACATCAACAAAGAAACGTGAGCAACTGAAGGAACTTACAGATATGTTTAATAAATTGTCTGGCTACGCTAGTGCTGACATAGAGTTGAAAGATCTACGAAGTAGTCGGCGACATACAGATAGAAATAATTCATTCTCTAAATACGTTACTCTACAACAAAAACTTCTTTTAGAGATAGAAAGTTTACAAGACGAAATCACGAATCATGAACATGATCATAAAATTGCGACCGATTCAGATATGAAAGAAAGTAAACCTAATTTGCAGGTAAATATGGTAACTGAAGATAAACAAAAGAAATCTTCAGATCTTGTACCGTTAACTTCGATTGTTGAAGAAACTTGTGAAGGTGTAGTTCAAACGTGCCATGTCGAAGAAAATCTAGTGAACTATAATAGTGATGTTTCGAATGAGCTTTCTAACAATGCTTATGTTTTGCTAACTTTACCTAGCTCTGATAACACCGAACATAATGCTTCGGAAAGCACTTCCAAGTCAAAAAGTGGTAAGAAGAAAGAGAATTTATCACTAGCCCCTTGCCATACTAACAAGAAGGAAGAAATACTAAACAAAAATATTCTTAAAGTTCTTCTGTTCGAAAACCTTTTTAAAAACAATAGTAATGAAAAGTCAGTGACGCCCGAGGTGTCAACTATCAACAACCACGAGGTAGGACGCCCATGAGAGATTCATTTTTTGTACGGTGCTTTATGTGGCGGAATCATTCGTATTAACAGGAGCGTGTTTCCACAGGTCGATTCCGCTATATCGTTTAGTTGCATCACAACACCGGAGGTTGTGGCCAGTTGCAACACGACATCGTCTACGTCCCAGGCAGCCGTCGCCGTTGATCCCAAGGTGAAAAATTACAAGTCACACTCGTTAAGAGCGCCTGGCTAATTAACTAATACTCATTACTCACCATATGTAGACTATTTGGGTTCCACTATTAACTTAGCTAATGAATAATAATCAACGCCTGAGATTGAACCTTTGCATTGTTACTCCCTTATTCATAAACATTATTCAACGTCAAGCAACGTTTCTGTGTTATTTTGAAGTTTAAACTTAGTCTTGAAGTTCAAGCTCATATAAAAAGTGGTTTGGGTCATCAAATAATATGGCATTGATGAAGCATGGGAATAAATATGTTTATAGTGAACTGTGTGTATGTTTTGTGTTCTCAAACATATTTAGTTTCGGGAACTTTGGGAAAAAGTATAGAATACTATTAATAAATTAGATGAATCAGAATGCGCCGCATTAAGGTTGCTAACGTGACTTTACCTTAACGTAGTGGAAATGGCCGATATCCACCATATGAATAGTGTATATAATTGACACGTTAGGCGTGTCAATTACACTGTTAGGTAAAGTGACGTTAGCAACCTTAATGCGGCGCATTCTGATTCATCTTATTTATTACCAGACCTTTTTGGTATCGTCTTTCCTGTTTTTATTATGTATATTCACAAATCAAAATAAGAATACGAAAAAGGACGAATGTGACGAACAGTGATTATGTTACGAAGAGAATCCATGGTGATGACATAACATAGAGACGCCAGATACCCATTTCCATCTAAATGATTGATTGGTAAAAAATGTCATATGGTAAGTCCATGCAATGGTATGGTGTATGTCCGCCTCATGTAGAACGTAGTGCAGGAAGTGTAAATAAGTAAATTTATTGCGAGTCCTAATCCCATCTAAATGAAAACAATCTGGTAGAAATGTAAGGGTACATTTCAAATTCCAATCTCACTTGGCATCTATATTGAAAAAGTTTGTAAGTAGGAAAAGTGTATTGTAATTTGAAGTCAGTGCAGTTGTAGTACACATCCATGTTTATGTTTAGCCTCGCAGTGTGATCTCGAGCAGCTTCAACGGTCTGCCTCTGTCGCGCCCCAACTACGGCTCCACGGGAACAGCAGCCACCGACGACTACAAGGTGTTGGTCGCATACGTATGATTTTGAAATATTTTATTTTTATTTTAGTAGTTCAAACGTGCCCAATATGTAAAAATATTAACGTTTCAGAAATCGATCGACGAAAATGGCAATTCTGTACAAGGATTCAGTTCACCTCTTTCGGGATCTAGTCAACAGAAAAAACCTAGGAGAAAAAAGTCAACAAAGAACGAGACTTTGATAGATTGCCAACAGATTGACGGCTACCAGGGGGACAAGGACGTCAATGAGCTCTTGCGCTTCATCGAGTCGAACGCGGACAACGGGCGCGGTGCCAAGCTTTCTCGCGTCAAGCACAAGGACGACTCCGACGACAAGACTGGCAAAAAACGCTCCTCGGAGCGTCGAAAGGACAAGGAGAGCAAGATCAAGCGCGCCTCCTCCTTGGAGGAGCTGTCGCGGACCAAGATCGAGGACCTCACCGATGCGACCGAGGGCTCGCTCCGCGGCGACAAGAAGGAGCGCCGCGAGCACGCGCCCGCCAAGCAGGAGCGTCGTTCCTGGGGCGACGACGCGCGCGATACGCTCGAGCCCCCGCCCAGCGAGCTCACCGATTTCCAGACCGTCACCAAGAAGCGCAAGCCGCGCCGCCGCACCGACGAGCCCGAGCGGGACCCGCCCCGCCGCGCCCGCCCGCCCTCGCCGCGCCCGCGCCGCGAGTCCGCGCCGCCCTCCGACCGCTCCAACGACTCCAACGACGACCTGGACTCCGTGCACTCGCTGCCCGACGCTCCACGACCGCCGACCGCGCCCGGCCTCTCCGCGCCGCACGCCTCCTACGCCGAAATCGCTCGAACGCGTCACAACATCCCCGACCTCATCGAGTCTTGCAACTTCTACGCGGAGGGCGAGGGCGCCCCGCGCCCGGAGGCGGCTCCCCCGGGCGACGCCGACGGGTATCCTGCGTTGGACGCTCGAGCCGCCGCGGCCAGGCGCCGAGATCTCAAGACCGCTACGGTCTCCTCGCGACGGGACCGCAAAGAGCGCCCCGCCCAGCCCGCCGAAGGTCCGAGGGCCGCCGACTGCCCGGCGCCCGACGTGGTGGCGGACCGGCGCCCTCCCGTCGTGTTGCTGGACTCGGCGGTGAGACCCCGGGACATGGACGGCGTCACTTTCGGCTTCGACATCAACGAACAGCTGCTGAGCGGGCCGGCGCGGCGGCCACGCTGCGACCTGCTGCGGGACGCGCTGGCGGCCGCGGCGCTGCGCTACGTGCCGCCCGACCAGCCGCACCACTCGCACCAGCTCTGCCAAATCGTGGACTACGTCGGCGCAGGTGAGCATCCTGCCTCGTC
>PKRV01002418.1:1743884-1774586 GCA_003709505.1 Hyphantria cunea
CGGCCCCGCCAGCCCCGCCAGCCCCGCCGGCCCCGCTCACGCCCGGAGAGCGACTCCACGGATGTGCTGCCCAGCTCCGAAAGACTTCAAGCTGCGTTTCGCTTACGCTCTAAACGTATGCGTGCGGACGCGCATATGATATTCTTAATATCGCTTACTGTAGAAAAATAAAAGAGTAGAAACAGTAAATCTTTCCTGAATCGAAAACGAAATTTCGATGAACTAAAGAGTCAGCAATTTGACATTGCATTATCGACGCAGTGAAAAGTGTAACGGCGACGACGTTGTGCGGTGAAGTGCGCGAGTGAGACGCTCTGCGGTGCGCTGTAAAGCTTTCGTGCGAGTGATCGATACCAGCCGGTGATAGTCCATTGGTTTCGTTTAACATTATGAACGTCGCCAAGGAACATTTAAAGATTTGATTCACACTCTAAAATCATTAATTGTTAAATTTAATTTAGAGAAAGATGTGAGTTTCGTTATTGGTCTGGTGCATCGAGTCATTACAGCTACAAAAATGTACATTCATACAATCCCAATTATATGTGGACAAATAATTGATTATTAAGTTTTGTCCAAAACGAGTATAAGCACGACCCTGACCTTTTAATTGATGAGGCTAATTTGAATAAAGCATAAATATTTACTATTTGAAAATGAGCAAGTTTTGTAAATCATGTTAGACTTGCCAGTTACTAATTGACGTACAGTCGGCCACTGTTACGAGAGCTACAGAAAATGTTACGCGTGTTCAGTGTTACATCAGTTTACGATTAGCACCAGATGTACATTAAGTTTTGGTTTCCATTTGAAGAGGCATGTATTATTTTGTTTCTGTTGATTTTTATTCTTTTGTTATAATTTAATCACAAATATTTTGATAGTTTTATTAACTAGCCACTCAAGTCTATCTTGTTATGTATTTTTAAGTTTTACCTTTAGAGACTGCTTACTGTAAATAAAATGAAGATCTTATAAGGAGTAACGGGCCATATTGGTATGGAGCTGTGACATCAGGCTCGGATGTGGCCTTACTAACACATCAGTTTTGTATTTAACTCATTGACTACTAAAATGTGTTGGTAATTACTGTGTAGATATGTAATGTCACCACTAGCTGTGTGGGTTATGTTGTTGAGAGTAGGAAGTGTACTTGTGTTTGTACATAACATTTAAGTTTTGCTCATTAGTGGGGCCACGTCCTGGCGGAGTAGACTACGCAGTTAGCTGACATCTAAAATAATGTTTTAGATACACAAGCTTGTCACGTATCGTTTGTCACACGCGCTCGTCGCTAGCGTGGCTTGTAAGTCTGACCAATGTACGTAGCTGTTATAGTGTTATCGTAATTGTTTGTAGTCTTGTGGTGTTTGTTTCGCTGCGATGTGTCGATATGCTCTCTATACAACTGTGACGACAGTGTACCAACTTGTGTACGAGCTGGACACATCAACTCTGAGTATCGTAATGACACATTGCCGCGGCTACTGTAAAATCGTGTGAAATGAGTGGATGACCTTTTATAAAATCATGGTTTGCTTGGAATCACTCCATACATGGAGTGAAAATTCTAAACGTTATGTAAAGTAAGCAATTTACGTAAAGGTTTCGCATTTATAAAGTTTTGTTGTTTGTCGTGGATCTTCACAAGATCACTAAATACTTTTGCCTTTCACTATAATCTGCGATCCATAATGTATTTATATTACACTAGTCGACGTTAAAAAAGCGTAAAGAAAAAACTTATTAACAAAAAAAAAACAACTATTGTTAAGTTTTACTTGAAAGTGATCTTTTCGACACTTTAGACTAAATCTTACATTAAACTTTTGACCTAAGATATAACTGGCTCGCTTTTCTATTGAGATTTCTGCTTCGCAGTTCTTGGCGTTCCCAACATAATAAGTAAAAAAATGTGGTGTATTATAATAAAATATTACTAGCAGTGGTGAAAGAACCACCGGATATGGGTAAATGTGTAGCAACAATTTCTGTATTTTTTTACCATCTTCTATAGTTGATTCCTTAAAAATCCCTACTACTAAAACCCACAATAATTAAATTTATGACATACTTATTTATTATATAATGCTTGAAATATTATATTTCTCAAAAATTGAATAGTTTACCTGTCTCTCGAATTTGACATAACACATTTTGCATCTAATATTTTTCATCCTTCACTACCCAACATCGGTGATGAGATTTTACAAAGGAAGTGTTCCTTTGTAAAATATCGTTTACAATTATAATATTAAAATGAGGCCAAGAACGCAGTTATGTGTGAAACTAGTTCAAGAATGTAACGTTAATCAACAGGTTCCTATATTAAACATTAAATTATCATAATTTTGTTTACTTAACATGCTAATGCAATATTCACGAGAGTGTTCGATCGTGTCATCAACAATATTACAAAAGAAGGGCCACATTATTGTAAATATGTTGTACATTAATTTCATTTTATTTTCAAAGAAGATAACGTTTTTAATATTGTTGAGATTGATATCAATGTACTGAGAGGAAGCTCATATCAAAGGTATAGAAAATATTTATTATTTCTTTCCCTTGTAAAATATGTATATAGATGTGCAGAAAACTATTGGATTTTATCGTTTAGTGCATCCCAGACGTTGTAGATAAAAGATCTCGGAGTTGGTGTTGAACTAAACGAAAGACGGGCGAGAGTTTACGCCGCGTTCCAGTCGCGCGTCCTGTCGCTAACATGGGGCAATATTTATTAGTTGTGATGTTGAACTAACTTTATTCTTAATTTCCTATTCTCTATATTAAGCTAAGTATTCTTTATTTAACTTAGAAACACACCATTTGTCCTAAGCTCAACGTGTTAGCAACGATAGCACACGGTGACTAGAACTCAGTGCTACGTAATTTCAGCGCTTGAACCGGAACGCGGCGGCGGACCGATGCGGCGTGAGCGTTTGAAGTATCTTTGTAGAACGTTGTTGATATGCAGAGTAACTTTCTGGTGATACTGGATTTGCAATGCAATCACTTTATTCCTTTGCTTGAACAATAAATAGTAGGTTGCGTCGTAGTATTCGCAACACACTGAAAATCTACAACTGGTATTTAATAGCAATTTGGAAGCTGATTGCAGATCCTGTATAGTTCAGTCACAATACCCGCGTTTATAATATCCAAGTACTTTTGACATTCGTTTGTTTGCTACTTAAACACCAGTTAACGCTATTCGCTATTATTAGTTAACGATTGAACGATATTCATTAAAAATTATGGAAGATAAACCGTGGTTAACATAAATTATTAAAATAAGGAAATTGGCGATAACGAGAACATCGGTATCACCGAAAATTAATCTGTATATTAAATTAACTACTAATACATGCCAATCATAATAAATATTAATTTTATTGTATTTAAAACTTGAGAATATTTTGTTATGGTGAATATCTGGAGATCTAAAATATACATAAGTGAATTTAATGAAAGTATGTATGAGCTAAAATTAATTAACTTGCGCTAAAATAAATGTAATTATTTTATTTAGTTAATGGAGTGATAATGCTTAGGAAAGCTATTTGGCGAAGTGTAAATGTATAAATAAATGAATGCTGAAACATAAGTTTTGTATGATTACCCCATTTTCTGCGTAAAATGTAATTTATTGAGAGTCTACATTGAGATTGTCAAGTATTCAAGTTTTATATAAACTATAATACAATAACCGTAGCAACAATAATTCATATACGTAGAAATTGGGACAATCGCTGTGTAAAATATATGTACCAATATGAGAAATTTTATTTATCTGCTTTGCATCTAACTGTTTAAATATTATTCTAGGTTTTTACTCTGTTCATTATTTAAAAAAATACAAAACATTTAGAGTAAAGAAACATATAAAAAGTATAGGTATACTCTTATACTGATAATCTGCTTAAATACTTATAAGCACGTTAACTCTTCATGGACAATATTTGATTTTATAATAATAGCAGTCTGGTATCCTTACCGTGGGTATAAGAGCTTAAGACGAATTGCTATGCTCTAAATAAAGTCTCATTGAATCCATATGTAACTGAGAAAATTTGCTCGTGTTATCTTGGCTGCATACGTGTAATAAAATATTTGGAGCATTACATAAGGAATGTGTTACCAACACACATGGGATAAAAGTTTATTGACAAATGGGACTGTCCACCACTTGCTTCTACAGTGAAGTAGGCGTGACAATAATTTATAGATTTGGTTTTCAACATTCACCTGTACATTATTATGGATGTTCCTTTTGTAAATGGGAATAGAGTAAAAATGTAGTAACAATTTTAACTGTAAAAGGTTTGTTTATAAAAACAATATTGTAACCAACTGCAATTTACAGTTATGTACTTTTTCACTGTTTCCGTTTTCTTAATAAAATGTTGAAAATACCACATCTCTTGTTTCTTACCAAAGTTTTTAAAACAGTAATTTACAAAACTGTGTGTGACCTGAAATCTACCCTCAAGAGCTTTTGTGCAATTTGAATTTCTTTATTCTTGACTTTTATAATTTTTGCGTATATATCCGTTAGTAACTTGGGTGTTCAGTGTGTTAGAATAAATTCCATAAGTTTGTGCAACATTTCAAAAGGGGTTCGAAGAGAAGTTATTTAACTTTTAACGAAAAAATTTTTTTTTGAGAACATTTATAACTTCACGGTTTTAAGGTAAGTGAACCCTGTAGATTGCGAAGAAAAGTTTCTTTTTTTTAAAAAAGAGGTTTTTGAGGTGTGAAATGATTTCACAATATCCAGTATTTCAAACCAAAGTATAATTAAGTGGGTAATTATTTCACATTATCCAGGACAGTTCTCAACCTTTGAAACATTTTGAATACAAATTACTTTATTTAATTAATAAATACTAATTAATAAGATATTAATTAATAATCCTTTACTTGCTTTTAATATATAAAAATGAAAAATAAACAAACATGAGTGAATAAATAAATAAATAAATATTACGGACATCTAACACACAACGCCATCTAGTCCCAAACTAAGCGGAGCTTGTATTATGGGTTCTAGACAACTGATATGAATACATAAATACTTTTTTTTGTAAATACATACCATATATACATAGAAAACATCCAAACTCCGAAACAAATATTTGTAGATCATACAAACATTTGGTCCGACCCAGGATTCGAACCCGAGACCTCATGGACAGCAGTCGCGTACGCTACCACTGCGCCACCGAGGCAGTTAAAAATGAAACAAAAATTTTAAGAATAGTGTTAAAAGATGACAATCTATTACTAAGGAAAATAATCTTATTGAGGCACACGGAGCTACTTCACAGGTGGAGCGATATTCCCTTGTCTGTTGAAAGTCCGCTCAGGGAACGCGATAAATGTTCCGCGTCTGTGGCGCGTCCTCTGGAGGACGCAAAAACGCGCACGAAAGATGTTTATTTGCCGCTTAATTTTAAGTAGTAATGTAGGTCTTATTCTTTCGCGATTAATAAAAATCGTATAAGAATGAAAGGGTTCTCTTGCTTACATACAATTTAGCTATACCATGGTACAAAAAAAGTTTATATTCGTTCATTTCATCCGTGACTGGGTCGGGAAGTGACTGTCGCCAAATAATTGTGCTTGCTTATTAAAATTTTGGAAGTTGAAGTGATTTATTCTCGAATAACAATGGAACATTAAGTAATACTTCATTTTATTTACACACATGTATATATTCTTTACATTTTAAGTCAAAAACAACCTTTGCAAGTAGGGCGAAGTAGTCATATTTGATAGAAAAAAATATTAAAACCTACATATTTATGGGTTAACAGATCGCTATTCTAGTGAATTTCAATTTAGTTAATACAAAATACGTGAATTTTAGTCGCAAATGCGTTAATTTTCACCTCAAAGATATAAAAAAACTCAAAAGTCCTCTCCTGGGATTCGTCACAGATAGGGGTTTTGATTTAAAAAAAGACTGTCGGTTGAACAAATATGGATAAGACTTGCATTTAAAACATTTTTTTTCAATATGTTATTTTTTGTTGTTTTAGTCATTTGATTTTTTATATTTTGTACCAGTAATTACATACATATGCTAAAATTTAGGTTGAACTTTCTTTATCAGTATAGATTGATTTTTATATACATTTTTTAATTTCTTTACATTATCCTTGTTTCGGAGTTGGGATGTACGTATTGACAGAAAAACGTATATACATATTTATAAAGTAAAATTTGCATGATATGAATATGTTTTAAAAGAGTACAGAAAAGCTATGGAGCAGCGGGGACCTCATGGAGCGTTAAAACACAAATGACAAGTCTTGGGATACCGACTGTTTCTAAATAGTGGGTTGGATATGTAAAAGAAAGTTATGGAAAGGCGGCAAAAGAAGTAATTTTAAAATATGTTTAACGTCTGAAGTATCCAACTAATAGCGTCCAGTGCAATACCTACATGGCTTACACTGAAAATTATGCGTTACTGGCCGCCCGCAAATGTTTGAATTTTGAATGTAGGTAATATTCTTTTTAAAACCTAAAAACTCATTATTATACTCGAGATAAATTTCTTCTTTTGATGATATGGCAACCAGCCGGATCAGCTATTTCTGCCAATGTCAAGTATTTAATGTCTTCAATTCTAAGTCTTTCAAGTCTTCAAGTCTTCGTGGTGATGGAATTAATGATAAAAAATATAAAAAATGTGGATGACATGAAATGGGGACCGTCTTTCGCAAAAACAAAAAACGATCCTCTCAAGATAAATTTAGGCGGGAAGTTGAGTTGTGAATTACTTTTTATTTGAAGTTCGTTGACCGCAGCAAAAATTGAATTAACGAAAAGATTTTAAGGCGATGAAGATTTACAATATTAAAAATTCACTTTCTCCGCAAGACTGCACTGCTCGTCACACGCTATTTTTCATAAGTCCATACAAAAAAGAAGTTTCAAAGCGAACTTTTTTGAAACATAATGGTTGATAGAAAAATAAAATTCTTAGTTAATACGGTAGGTGTACTACATGAAACTCGTAAAATAGAGCTGATGAAAATTTCTACCTAAGTATTTGTAACCAGTATATCATATGCAGCGTCAGTTGTCGCTCCTACAGTGTGTACCAATCACCAAAAATGGGTTCAAATAAGGAACCAATCAATTTGGCAGGCCTTAAAAACCTTAATTCGTTTGTCAATCATTCATAATATTTATTTTCAGCCCTGGCTCGTTTAAAACAAATATGCTAACCCACCATCAAAAGACGGGAGTATGAAGTTGTTTACCAATTCCAATTGCTGAATTATAGATTTGATTATTCGAGGTCGCGTGGTATTATTTGGTTTTACACTTTTCTAAATCGGTTTATTATAGTCTGAAACAGAATGAAAGGATTGCTTACGACAATTTTGAGATGATACGACTGTTACACTCCTTTATATTTGAGACATAGCTTCCGTCTCTCCACAAGGTAATTTGGTAGTTTTACCAAGAAAGGTTTTCGGGAGTTTTAAATATTGTTAGGTAATTTTATAGTTCTTAACACTCTCCTGAAAGGAGATCCGAACCCAGCAGTTGGACATTATGGGTTGTTGATGAATTTTATAGATTTCTGATTTGATGTTTGCGAATTTGAACTTTGTAGCTGTGCCGCTATATTGGAAAAATTGATGTTTAAAGCAATTTTCTGGTGTTACCTGCTTTCCGACTCATTCTACGATAAAAACATCAATAACAAAGTGAAACTAGAAACAATTTCCTATACCTTATATTATATAACTTCCTATAACATATTGTTCCGGTTCTAGAAAAAGTTGATACAGAAAAGGTAAATTTAACAATTTAATTTAAGAAAGTATTTATATTAATGTGACGATTTGTATTTCATATGTACAATCAAACAAGTTTTTGCATTTTAGACACATATTAACCCAGTATATAAGTCATAAGTGTATATAAGGCCATGAGTCCCCAACCCGCACTTGGCCAGCGTGGGGACGTATGGCCTTAACCCTCTCCTGAGAGGAGACCCGAGCCCAGTAGTGGGACATTATGGGTTGTTGATTGAGACACATATCCAAAACTTAGACGACTCAAAATATTGTCTCGATTAACTTTATTTTTACATAATCACTGTAGATGTCTATTTACTTAGATTTTCTAAATTACCCAACGGATTTAAAAGTATTTTCAGCAATAGATTGTGATTAAGAGAAAGGTTTATATGTGTAATGCATGCTTAATATAACAGAAGAAACCCGAGAAGTTCGAAGATTTAGTTTAAAAATAAAAGAAATATTCCGTGACATTATATTTTATTCTTCATAATCAACATGATACAGATGTTTATGGCTTCGTATTCAAATATCATTCTATTATAATAAAAATATTAACAAATTATCTTACATTCACTTGAAAATGTACATTCGTAATAGATCTTACAAAATATCCTAGAGCCCAACGAGTCGATACCGCGGCGTCGTCCGACATCACATCGGCAGGCGGCGGGCGGTATCCACTCCTCACCGTGTAACACTTACTAGATTAACGCTCTATTGCTCCTACGTTAAGGCATTAAAAGATAGTTTTATGACGCGACACTTTCTATGATGACGCGAAGAGCTTCAATCGATACCCGATACTAAGAATTAAATCGTTACATTGACTGCACCCGTTTTTTTATGCACTCGTCAGAATTTATAAATAGTTAGTTTATAATAGTGGCGAAGAGTTTGGAAAACAAGCGTATACTACACGGAGAGCGTAGTTAAGTCATCTGTAGCGTGCTATGAGTGAGTTTACATATAAACTTGAATATTCCGCTCAACAAAATAACAAAGGGAGGTATCGTCGTATTTAACGATTTAACTCTTCGCTAGACAGCTGTCACTTTTTAGGTCAGTAGCGATGATGATTATTATGTATGAAATAGAAAGGTGTCGAGTAGCAGCAGCACCCGATCGTAAACGATCGCGGCGCGTTCGGAGTGAGTTAGCCCGTCGGAAGCGCGCTCGCTAGTAGATGTCGGGGCAGGCGGCCCAGTCGCGGCGGCGCTTGGCGTCCCAGTAGCGGTGCGTGTAGAGGTGGCGCAGCTGCGGCGCGGCGGCGGGCGCGGGCGCGGCGGCCTGGCGCGAGAACCACAGCGGGCGCGGCGCGGCCGGGCCCGGCGCGCCGCCCGCCGCCGCCGCCTCGGCCGCCGCCTCCAGCTGACGCCGCGCGCCGCGCTGCTTCTCCTCCAGCCGCAGCTTCTCCGCGTTGGCCTCGTCCCACAGCCCCTCCTCCATGAGGCGCTGGTCGGGCCGCCGCCGCGAGTCCGTGGGCGCCACGCCCTCCTCCGTCTCGTTCAGCTGCGCCGCCAGCAGCGTGAAGTTGTACCACCTGCGGACGCGACAGACCTCGCATGAACCGGACCGGCCGCGGGAAGCCGAGGACGGGGAAGGGAGTACTCACTTGTCGGAGTCGGGCGGGGCGGCGACTCGCTCCCAGGCGAGGGTGAACTTGCCGGTCTTGCACACGGTGTTGTCGGGCGAAGCGCTCGTGACGGGCGCCACCTCCACGCGACTGTCCCAGTAGCCTTGCAGCACGTAGCGAGGCTGGCGAAAAACGAATACCGTTCATTATTTTAATGACGATTACCTTTCTTTTATTACAATTATTGAAGTTATGATGATAAATCATTGCGATGGAGACTCATCCATGCTTCATTTGAGATCGCCACCTAGATGAAGCGTGATCAAGAAACAGTGTTCATATTAAATTCTTCAAATAAGTTGTTCTATGGCATCTATGCCTTAAACTGGCTTCAATCTTGGTATGAGTCAAGTTCTTAAAAACTAAGGCAAACTCCACGCATAGACACATTGAGGCCAAGACCTTTTTGAATTTCAATACCATTTTGATCACCTCGGGGATTTATTTGAAAGATTTCCATCCACTCGAAACCCCTACGGGCTACGGACCAATGTCGAAAATTGATGGGTCATGTAAACCACCAGTAGACTTTTATAGAAAGATATAGGGGCATAAAACAATAACATTCAGCACTATGCCGTCACTTGTAGGCTGCCAATTAAGTTCAGCTGAAGGGGAGGGGGTAGCAACCCTCGATTTATCTTCCTGGTCAAAAGAATTTTGTACGAAGTTGCGGAATTACGAATTAGAAGAGGTATTGAAATTGTATGGAACCGATGCCGTACTGCATTAGTTTACGTTATAATGTAAATATACTGACCACGCCCTGCGGATCCTTGATGACCCCGGTGACCTTCCTCTGCGTGTCCTTGCTGAAGTATCCGTAAGGCACATACTTGAGGTGCGCCACGTAGCCGGTGGCGGAGCCCGCCTCGCCCACGATGTCCATGTCGCCGTGGTTGTCCACCCACAGCTTGCCCACTATTATGTTGTGGACTGTTGTCGTGACCTACACACATACAATCATCCAATACTACAGCACAACGTAAGAAACGAAAATTGTGCCATTTTCATTATCCTATTTAGTAAGGAAACATAATTTACACATATTTGAGCAGAAATACCTACACGTTGGAAAATAAGCACTGAACTGGGATGAGAGTTTGCGTTAACTATATATTAATACATAAAGAGAATTCCTTGTACCTCACCTTAAAATATTTAGCTCACGCATTTTTTAAAATAGGTACTGATGGACATGGAATAAAAGTCTATACAAAATTTAGTTCAAATTATACTGGTCCTTAAAACAAGGCATGCAAAGTGATCCCTTTCGACTGTTATAATATAAGGGAGGATACGAATTGATACCTTTCTATAGCGATAAGAGTTACCCCTGGAGAAGGAGACGAAGGAGTCAGCCTCGGGTATGACGGTGATGAACTGTCCTCGGAAGCGGCTGGTGAGCGTGATGTTCTGCGAGCACTGCCAGCCCGAGGCGCCCTCGCAGTACACGGCCGACGAGGGCGGGTGGTGCGACACCTACGTACTCACCTGTCACGATTACCCGCTTACCCGATACCGCTACTCGTGCCTACCGATATCCTAACTCATTAGCCACTCCTACGAAATATTTACTACATTTTATTCGTTTAATGGTGTCGATAATCGATATTTTGACAATTAATTTGGAATATTGTATACGGGAAATTAAAATAGGTAGTAGGTTTATTAGTATGATATAATGTGTCTAGATATATATATGTGTAATGTTAATATATAGATAGTTATACGATTTAGATCTAAGTTTAAGATTTATAAATAATAATATAGTGTAATATGGTGAGTGTAGAGATTATGTGTAGTAGGTAGCCTACAATTTGTTGAATGGAACGGTTAAAAAACAAAATTAGGGGAGTTTATTTAATACCTGTATAGTCTTGTAGTATATCTTATATTGTATTTGTATACTTGAAGATTTTAAGATAACTTTTTCAATTTCCTAATAGTATGAAAACACGACAAATTTAAGATTTAAATATTTCCGTTTAGAGTGGCACAGAGTTAAAGATATCTTTTATTAAAAGACCAAATGAGACTTGTGTACCTACCTATTTGATAGGGCTTGTAGACAATGCATCATGTATAATAATTACTTCTAAAATATGTGTCCAGATGACTAAAGTTAATAAGTATGTATTATAATTACATGTACATTCTCTACAAGTTGTCTTAGGGTACATGACAACATTTCTCAAAACAAATTCATACTATTGAATGTATATAAATTTACAATGAATGTTAACATATTCATTATTTAAAACAGTAAATAACGAGACAGAATCAGGATCGTCACTTGTAGATAGAAAGTTTTCTATGAACAACTGAAGAATCTGATTCTGCGAGCTAGCTTTGTTCCCATGTACCCTAATCTATGAAAATGTGTGTCCACTTCACCCTGCCTCTGCTTCCATGAGCCGCTATATCTATAACCTACCTATGAATGAAGTAGCTTTGTTGTCTGTGTTGTCACCTAAAAGACTGTCGTCGTTACACCTTATTTGTAAAAAAAACAACTTAAAAGCCTTCTGTATCTCCTTTTGAGCATTGACAATTAAATTCAATTTTTAGCTATTAAAAAAATAAATATGTAGTATAATTTGAAAATGACATAGTTATTATTATGGTACAAGTTCAGGTTTTATTTCCGAGTGTAAACAATATTTATTTCTTGCGCCATCCTTTTCTGAACTATAAATATTTAAAATTATACAAATTCGAGCAAAAATCATTTTTTTAATAGTAGGCAAACGAGCAAACGTATCGCCGGATAGTAAACGAATACCGCCGACCGTGGACACCCGCAACACCAGGTGAACACAGCGCAAGGTTTTCTGTGGGGCCGTAATATCACTTCGGTCTAGCCGGCCCATTCGTGCCGAAGCGTGGCTCTCCCACTAATTATTAATTTTAGGAAAAACTAATTATTTTTAATATCCTGTCTTATATCCGTAAGTGTCTTTGCCAAAAAGAGATTTAGAAGAAAAATATTAAAAATCGCTGGGCATAGATTAAGATCGAAGCCAATATTTTCTGTTCCCCATACCTTTCTCCACGTGTATTTGTTTCCGGAGCTAGGGAACATCGCTGAAGCGCCCCCTAGCGGTATAACCTGGAGGTATTTGCCCCGAAATTTAGTCGTCATAGTAA
Organism: Hyphantria cunea; assembly: GCA_003709505.1. NCBI lineage: Eukaryota > Metazoa > Arthropoda > Insecta > Lepidoptera > Erebidae > Hyphantria > Hyphantria cunea. Next base: position 1,756,497 of record PKRV01002418.1, read on the forward strand.
ATTCCTGCCAACACTGCCAACCTGCCTGCCCCTCGGTGAACTGAGCTACCATTGGGGGGTGATGAGATACCTATAAATTACGAATTATTGTTTTTATCTGAGGGTCAAATGCACAATTGGACGTGTAGTGGTACAGGAAGCTAGTGCTGGGAGGATGGGAGTGCGGAAGGGAGAGTAGAGGCAGGTTGAGAAGATGTTTTGTGAGTGTGTTGGAATTTAATATTTATTTAATTAATATTTAAATTTTTCTTAAAGAGACTTGAAGTAAACCCACTTCTAATTCTCCTCAATATCATTGGAAGTGCGTTTACGGATGTTATTTAATATGTATTATGAGAATTTGACTAAGAAAGATTATTAACAAACAAATGTCACACAAATTAATAAATGAAATTTTCTTGGTGCGAACTTCACTTGTTTTGTTCCCATTGAATTAATAATTCGGTAATATGTGTGATTACTGCTTAGGTAATCTGTTCATAACGTCAGACATTATAAAATTATATATTAAACCATATAATTAAAGTTCCTAAACGACCGAGCTTTGTTAGGTTTTTTTTTTTAATTAATTCTAGCTATAGCTATTAATCGCCCCCGAAACTCCCTGCATACTAAATTACATGAAAATTGTTATAGACGTTTCCGAGTTTCAGATTTATTAATATACAAGAATCTCTCGTTTAAAAGTATTAGATCTATTAACTATACATTGATACAATTTCTTTTTTTTGTTTTTAACAAAACCGTAACTGTCATAAAGACATAGAAGAATACTTGAATAGATAAACTAGTTATATTATATCAATTTATAAAAACACTAGCAGAGAATACATTAAGCACGAAGTCCGTAGATTCATGTATTTGTTCACAAAGTAAAAAATAAGTCAAGTTTGTGAACAGTTGGTTGTTAATAATGAATTTTTTTTTTTTTATATATTTAAGCTGCCAAAATGACTCTGCCTTGCTTGATGGAAAGCATGAGCAGAATCCAAGAGTGGTGGTCACCATCCTCAATGCGAAAAAGAACAATGCACCATGGTGACCCACACTATGGCGGCCTGGGGGGAAAGGGGATGGTGAGGGGGATAGGGGGCGTTGGATTGGGGTATGGGCCTCCGGTATCCTCACTCACTCGATGAAACATAGCGTAAGCGCTGTTTCACACCGGTTTTCTGTGAGGCCGTGGTATCAATTCCATAGACTAGACTCATTTCTATATAAAGTGGAAGCGATAAGTACGCAAAGTGTTATTCAAATATTTAAGACACTATATCAGTGTCTAAAAAACTACAATGTATGACCTCTGTGTCATTATACGCATACAATTTTGTAACTTAAATATTTTACTCCTAAACAATGATAATCACAAAAGATTACTTTAACAATGAGGTAACACGACCTTGACCTTGAAACATATAATCCAAGATGTATCAATAAGCTCTGATTATATTATTAATAGCTTTAATATTATATGTACATAATTTAAGGCAACAAAAATCGTTTATCTCTAGCACATGCACACACTTGACAGTATTTTTCAACTCATTTTTTGATTGACTCGTTGAGATTCACATCATATCAACAGCCAACGGCAAGATGTAATGTAAGGATCTACGTAAAATTAAATGGTAGTCAACCAAAGATTATTATTATAAATAAATAAATATTCCAGACATCTAGACACCACGCCATCTAGTCCCAAACTGAGCAGAGCGTCTATTATGGATACTAGACAACTGATATAATACATATATACTTTTTTATAAACATATACATATCATTCCTAGAAAACACCCAAACTCCAAATCAAATATTTGTAGATCATACAAACATTTGATGCGATCCGGGAATCAAACCCGAGACCTCAGGAACAGCAGTCGCATATGCTACCGCAGTGTCACCGAGGCAGTAAGTCGAGTATTATTAACCTTTTAGTACTTTTAATTTAAGCATAAATGTTGTTTTAATACTTTATAACAGCATTTTAAGATCGCATAACGTATTTTATCGATTCCACTGTATAATATACACGAGTGTATATGAGGAGGGAAGTAGAATGTTGGGTAGGGTAAGGAATAAACAGAGTTCACTAACGGTGATGTCCACTTGCCTGCTCGGATATCGACCGCCAGCCGAGGTCCGCCATACGATCGCACTCGAACGTCTCGCCGAGCAACGGATTGAAGGGCTTGTTTGTTCTGTGTTAACAACATTTATTTCAGAAATTAAAAAAAAAGAATTTTCCAGCCATTTGTAGATCATCAGCTATTTCCTATTAGTTCAGATATTGCGACTTTCGAGGGGGTCATTGAAATGTGTATTTCTTTTTATCGACATCAAAAATGGAGGAGGGTACCAATTCTTTTTTTTTTTGTTTTATCATCGTTTCATCCTCATAACATTCGACTGGGTGAACCTATTTTGATTATACTTTTTTTTATTTGAAAGGTCCAGTTTTTTAAGTCGGTTTTTTGTTAATATTTGTGATTACTATTCGCACTAGAAGTAAATCCTGACTTTGCAAACATACATGAAACGCACACAAAAAACGCCCAGACTCAGAACAACATTTTGTGTATCACACAGTGTTATCCAAGATGGGGATCGGCCCCACAACACTTCGGAGCAGTAGGTTCAGGCGTGGTAACCACTTAAACCACTACGCTATATAATTGTAGTCAATGTTTATTATGCTACGAATATAGCAATGACTGTAATACATACAAAGTAGAATTTACAAGTAAATTCTACTGTAACATTTTGTTAATGTTAACGGACTATACTGGCCCTGGCCTAATAATAAAAACAATTGTATTTAGTTAAGGCCCTGCGTAGATGAGGGACAATGGTAAACAAAGTGTTTCACACAACGCCCGGTGATATACTCAAAGTGATCCTTATAAGGTATATGACACTTTAGTCCATTTAGTCAAAACGATAATTTTACATGAAAAGTTTACAAAATACAAATATTTGAAGTCACTGTTTTAGACTACTCAATTGAGCAATACATTTCAATGTTTAGTAGATTGAAATTTGTAATAGAAAAGCAGTAAAATTATATTTTGTAACATTGGTTTTAATGAAGGAGTTATATCGGTATTGATTTACGCTACAGTCATCTACCCTATCGGAGTGATAAGGGCAGTGCGTGGCGTGCGGACCTGCAAGCCGTGGTTGCGTAGCTGGAGACGGTGAAGGCGGCGACGTAGGCCAGCTGCTGCGCAGGGTCGCTGAACTTGGCGGCCTGGTCCAGGATACTCGAGTATTCGTAGTCCTCCGTCAGCCGCTGCAGCATCGACAGTGGCTCGCTGAAGTTCACCGGAATCGGGATTTTCGATAATTCTTTACCTATTAAAACAAACGAACAATACAATTTATGCCTTGACTTCAGAAGTAAGTAAATAGAAAGTAAGTAACGCGCAATTTTAAAATAACAAATGTTCTTATGAGATAAAAGTTTTGTCCGCAACTACTTTTGGTAATATCTAATGTTTTCGGCCTTCAAGCACAATTCTTTTTTTCCCGTGAAAGATATCCTATTTACCTTTTACCCTTCGGCAAATGTGGCCAGCCCACTGCCACTTCAGCTTTCTAATCCTGTGGGCTACATCGATGACCCTGGTTCTTTGTCGGATCACCTCGTTTCTAATGCGATCCCTTAGAGAAACGCCGAGCATATACCTCTCCATTGCACGCTGAGCGACTTTAAACTTATGGACCAGTCGAACCGTAAGTGTCCACGTTTCGGCTCCGTAAGTCATTACGGGTAGGACGCACGCATTGAAGACTTTCGTCTTTAGGCACTGTGGGATCGATGATGAGAAGACCCGACGAAGTTTCCCAAACGCTGCCCAACCCAGCTGGATTCTTCTGTTCACCTCGTCCTCAAAGCTGTTTCTACCTAACTGCAAAGCCTGCCCGAGGTATACATATTTTTGAACAACTTCGAGAACGGCACCGTGTACCGCAACCGGTTCCGGTAGTACATGTTCATTGAACATGACCTTGGTCTTGTCGAAGTTCATCCGTAGGCCGATGCGCACAGACGAGTCAGCCAGGTCGTTCAGCATCTGTTGTAGGTCCTGCAACGTCTCTGCCATGATGACGATGTCATCTGCAAATCGCAAGTGAGAGATGTATTCGCCATTGATGTTGATACCGCGCCTTTTCCAGTGCAGCGTCTTAAACAGGTCCTCCATTGCATTAGTGAATAATTTCGGGGATATAACGTCCCCTTGCCTCACTCCTCGATGCAATGGTATGGGTCTTGTATGCTGATCCTGTACTTGGACGGACATAGTAGCGGCTTTGTAGAGACATCTCAACACTCGGACGTACCGCCAATCTACTTGGCAACGCTGCAGGGACTCCAGAACAGACCAGATCTCAATCGAGTCAAAGGCCTTTTCATAGTCCACAAATGCTAGACACAGGGGCTGATTATACTCTTCGGTCTTCTGTATTATCTGCCGCACTGTGTGGATGTGGTCTATGGTGCCATATCCGCTCCGAAACCCAGCCTGCTCCGGTGGCTGGTATTCGTCGAGTCTTCGCGCAAGACGGTTCGTGATGACTCTTGAAAACAGCTTATAGACGTGGCTCAAGAGGGAAATGGGCCGATAGTTCCTCAACATGGTTTTATTTCCCTTTTTGAAGAACAGGACGACCACACTCCTACTCCACGCCTCTGGAGTCCTCCCTTCGAACAGGACAGCGTTGAAAAGCTTTTGGAGCGCCTTTAATACGGGTTTACCTCCAGCCTTTAACAGCTCTGTAGTAACGCCATCCTCTCCAGGGGCTTTTCCATTTTTCAGCTGTCTAAGAGCCATCTCGATTTCGTCAATGCTGACTTCTGGCAGATCTTCGGTGAAGTGGCGTGTTAATTTGGCTCGAGGGTCCTCATTTTCGGGATCAGGTCGAGATGCATGCGAAGCGTACAAATCGCCATAGAAGCTTTCTACTTCCGAAAGGACAGCCAGCTTGGAAGCAACGACTTCTCCGCTTACTGTGGTCAGCTTCGTCAAATGGCTTCTTCCAAGAGATTTCACAAACACTTTTGACCCCCGATTCTGCTCGATTGCTCTTTCAATCAAAAGAGTGTTGGAGCATCGGAGGTCGTGTCGTACACGCTTACTAATCTCTCGGTTTAGAGTCCGTTTTGCCGATGAAGTGACTGGCGGGTTCTCACGTCTTTCCTTCATTAACCCTAGTGTCCTCTCTGAAAGCTTCGACTTCGTGTCTGTACGCTGCATTTGACAAAATCTCGTACCTTCACTCCTGAGGATTCGAACCACATTTTCAAGGTTCTGGTTTACGTCTCTTGTGGTTTCCATGGCAACAAATCGGTTTTCCAGATTTGACTGGAATTTTTCAGATCCCATCTCGACTTGGAGCAGAGTTGGTCGGAGCCTGGACTTCATCATGCGGACACGTTCAGCCTTGAAGTTGATATTCAGAGAACCTCGGACTAGTCGGTGATCGTTACCGGTGTTAAACCTATTGAGCACTGAGACGTCTCTGAATATGTGCCTCCTGTCCGTTATGATGAAATCGATCTCATTTTTTGTCATAGCGTCCGGGCTTTTCCACGTCCACTTTCTTTCTTGATTTACATATTATTATTAATTGTCGAATACGACAATGTCTTATTGCAACATGTGTTGTTAGAACTTCTCCACATAGTACTAAGAATGGGCAAAATATAACTTATCTGAGGTTGCATAATCTTAATAATATTGATGAAAAACTATCGTAGAACTTTTGATATTGCTTAAAACATTGCACGATAGCATTTGTTTAATAGTAAAAATACTAGAAAGTAAACTTGTTTGCCTCACAAAAGATATCACAAGATGATTGCATGTAAAACAGCCAAAAAATACTATTTTAGTATGATAAAAACCAATTACATTTTACATAATCAAAAGGAAACGGAATTAGAATCTATTAATGCTCTTGACTTTGCTTGTCTATGAAATATTTTTCGCTATCAGATTAAATCTTATAAAATAAAAACAGAAATTGTTAAAACCTCAATCTTAGGGCAGACATAACTTGGCAGCGTTAACAAAAATGGTCATACCCTTTGCCAAAAAAAAAATCTGCCTTAACTTTTATTATAATAAGTTTAAACAGTATACATGTAGTAAATTAATACGTTACCTATACAATTCTTCATAATGGACCATAAACTAAGTGGGTAATTGGGTTTGTCGGGAACCCTCGTCCGCCGCGGGTGACCGTCCACCATCGATGTGGTTTGTGTCACGTGAGGCTGAAACACAAAACATATGAAGTTCATTAACCTCGCACTGACTAAATACGATAAAATATACTAGAAGAAAGTATCTTGTTATGAGCTTATAAAGGTGCTAATTCTGTTGCGTGTTATCTAACTAAACAAAAACTGCTCTAAATTAATTTTATTTTTTTCAACGTCTTCCAAAATACTTGTTTTATATTTAAGTATTAAGATGACGTCTATTTTTGACATTGACATGAAGACATTTCCAATTTTAGTCAATCTATATAAAACAAAAATATAAAACGTGGAGATCGTTTTTTGTTTTTGCGAAAGACAGACGGTCCCATTTCATGTCATCCACATTTTTTATTTTTTATCATTAATTCCATCACGACGAAGACTCGAAGACTTAGAATTGAAGACATGAAATACTAGACATTGGCAGAAATAGCTGATCCGGCTGATTGCCATATGATCAAAAGAAGAAGAAATTATAAAACGTCGTTTGACACGACAAAACTCACTATTTGGAGGAGTTTAGTTTAAAAGATATTTCGGACAAGATAATTAGAACCAATTAATCTTATTATGATAATAATATTATCACATAATTCTATTAATAGTTAAAGACAATTTAGAGTTCGGACAAGTTACCGTAAAAACGTTTTGCGAGTTTTGAGACACCAGTCACTTTCGCCTATCCCTTATGAATATAAGACTTTATTTAGACTGTTCATTCATTATATTATTTATTAATATTAGCTGCACCTATTCACAATTTGTCACAGCAAGAGTAGCACGCTTTAACATGGTTCCATTGTGAGAAATAGATGAAAAATCCTTGAAGTGATTTGTATATCGCGTAAAATTCTAAGCTAAATTGGTGCAAAGATTTTGAAACGTATACAGTGGCGTGGGTTTTGGCCTCTTCCACAATTTGCCTCCAGCGATCTCTATTCAGGGCAACACGTCTCCGCTTCCTGGGCCTACCGCGCGGTCTTTTTGTTACAGTCTTTTTTGTTGTATACAGTTCCACTGAAGATATGATATTTATAGATTGTACGATTTACATTTTAATTTAATTTTACTATTCAATAATAATGTATTTTATTAATCGAACAATAAAAATTTATTAACAATATTAATAAACAAGAATGAGGAAAACATTAAACTGTTGTGTAGGTATAGTTACAAAGATAGACAAGACTCACCCATATTTTATGATCCGTACTCTCAGGAGGCTTCGGAACCGTCTCGTCATTTTGTGCTTGAGTTGTCGCATCTGTTGCCCCCATAGCGCCTTCCTTATCTTCCATGAATATTACCTGAATAATAAAATAAATACTTAGTCAGCCTATTTCCCGGAGGGGTAGGTAGAGATAATTGATTTCCACTTACTATAGTCTTGAATAATGAAATAGTAGATACTCATTCTTTAGAAACTTATAGGTGCCTACCGACAGAATAGTCGAAGATGTTGCATTAGTACAAACCTTTCTAGCCCTAACACAGGTTTAGATAAAAAGCAAAATCAAGCACTTATAACATCCGATTAATATCAATTACAAAAGGTTTCTAATTACAACCCGCAATACCATAACATTAATTTGTTGCATATTCAATATAAACATTTTACAAAATACAAATACTAAACATTTTTAATAACTCCTATAATTTAAAATGAAATTTCGTTTTCATTAATTTTCTAAAATAAATAATCAATTCTGTACATTTGCTATGATCTGATTTCATTGATTGTTGTAATGACCCGACTGTATTTATGTCAGTGAAAATTCGAACACTCCAAGTGCTGTGGATACAGTTTTCGGATTGTTTTTTTATCACAAAAACAACATTTAAACATCTCTACTAAAAATTAGTATTTTTGCAGATCCGACATTGTTAACAGGAACAACTGATTTATTTATTAGTCTTGAGGTCGCCAAGCTTAAACGACTGTAAACTTTACACACTATCTAAAAAAATATCTCATCGGTAAATTAAATTATCATCAAATTAATTCTTCATCACGTTTTCGATGAGCAAATGAGAACAAAATCAATAAATGTGTCTCAACGCAAAACTGTTGACAACAGTCATTTGTCAGACATCGAGGACACGCAGTATTATTTCCTCTTTCTTGATAAAAGACGCTTTGGACACAATACTAGACATTAGATTGTTTTGTAGTGTTAATAATAGCAGAATCCTTTACAAATCGTTTATAATTGCATGAAATTACATAGGTATTGTATCAGCTCTACTTGCTTACTTTTAATCGACAAAAAAGAAGAGGCAATTCGGCTGTTTTTTTTATGTTTGTTACTTCATAACTTTCGACTGGGTGAACCGATTTTAATGATGCTTTATTTTTATTGGAAATTTTGCGCTTGCCGCGTGATCGCGTTTCAATTCGGTCCAGTTTTTGAAGTCGTTTTTTTTTATTGGTAATTATAAAAAAAACTAGCTTTTGTCCGCGGTTTTGCTCGCGCAATAGTAGATATTGCAATATTAATTTCACAGGAATAAAAAGTTTAATACAAATTTTCATCCCCTTGGGAGTGGCATTTAGAAAATTCGTTTCTTAATGCTCACTTACATTATATAAAGAAACTACATGCAAAATTTCATGATTCTAGGTTCAGCGATTTGGGCTGTTCATTGATCTCCGAGTATCTTAGTTAGTCAGTCACTATATATTGATAGATATAAACTTGGAATGATACCTATAAATTTGTGACACAATTAAAACAAACTATGTAGTTCAAATACAAATTTAGAAATGTATTGTTAAATCACTTCTGTAACTGCAAGTGATAATTTTAGCTTCTTAAATTAACCCTTGGCACTGTACTTCATTTAAAACTCTTATAACTATACTTTATATATTTGCATAATTATAAATACTATGATTCATCCATACTTAGGTTTGTTTATCGTAAGTAAACCTTGACCAGTCTGATGACATAATGCTTCACAAATAATCTTTTCACTCGACTACGGTGAAATAAAATAAGGGTAACAGTTTTGGCAGTATACATAAAAAGCTGCAACTAGGGCGTTGCTGCCCAGAGATGAGACAATAATTAAATATATAATGTCTATTTTAACCCGAAGTGAAGTCAAAAACAATGGTCAAAATTTTATCTATGTTCCACCGTAGCACCTAAACTACTACAAAAACCGACCTTAATAAGGTGAAAATAAAGTCGTAACGGGTGAAATAGCCTGTATCAATTTCATCAAAAAAATATATAGTGGAACAACAGTTTTTTGTTACTTTTTGTTTTATGATATCAGTCTGCCCAAGTGACTCTACTCTGCCTGATGGAAAGCATGAACAGAGAGATGACGATTTAAGAGTATTGGTCACCATATTCATTGTAAAAGCAGACAATCTGGTGGCCTATTGCGATGCTTCTGCTCATTGAGCCTCCGGACATTCTGTTATGTTAAATAGGTCTATTACAATGTCAAAGCTGCACAATGAAATAATGCCACTAACCTGTTGAGTCTCAGTGACGGTTTCACCCTCAGATTCATCTGAGCTTTCGTTGCTTTTTACTTTGTTTTTCCTATTTACCTGTAATTCATACACACAACTATCAACGGCATGACCAAAATGTTCATATTAAAAACTTCACTATCCCCAAATCACTTGTTTGTGATATAAATACAGTTTGATTTACATTCTGTATTTAAAAATAAAGGAAAATAGACAGTGACATAATAAAATTTTAATTTTTGATAAACAAGGAGAGCCGAGTCGCAATTTAAATTCAGTGATCTCCTGTTCATTCAAGATTAAAACAAAAGAACAATTTTTTACATGAGCCAAGACAAGTTTTCTCCATAATTAGACTAAAAAAGCCATGCAAAATCATCTAGTATGACGACTACATGTCTGCATATTATTAATATATTTTTAAAAATATTTAAGCTCACTATTTATCAATAAGACTTTTGATGTTGCCTATACTTTAAAACCCCACTGGCGACACTATACAGTTATGAGAAACCAAACAAGTACTTATTTAAACATTTTATTAGAACAAACTGTATGCGACGTTGTCTATTTGTGTTGAATTTAAATAAGAGCAAAATAACAAATCAGCAGTACCGACATAAAAGTTAATATCATCAAAATACTTAACAATTTTGCTATAACATACTGTAATGAGTTAATAGATGCAAAGACTAAAAGAGGCTCATTGTGTTTCCACTTTCTGCTGTACATCCAAGGTCACCTTGTATTGTACACTCTAACAATTATCATTTCTATTATTCACCAGAGGACACTGGAATGACCTAACCAATTCTCTTTACTCACACATAAATGCAAAATGCTAACACATCAATGTATATCAGTGTGAACTGTACACAGTTGTGTGTTTTACTTTCTAGTACTTGAATATAAAGTTACTCAAGATATTATGGACAGAAAATTTTAACAGAAAATTATGTGATTGGAATTTGATCCATAACCCTTTCAATCATACAACAACCCATAATGTCCCATTGCTAGGCACGGTTCTCCTCTCAGGAGAGGGTAAAGGCCATACGTCCCCATGTTGGTCAAGTGCAGGTTGGGGACTTATGTTATATATATAACCCTTATGTTAGCAATTATATTAGGATAACTGTTTATTGTTTATATATGAAAAATAAATAGGCGGAAAAATATACAAATTTATATGGTAACATGCTATTATAATTAGATATGAGTAATGGCTACATTCTTTAGTGTTTGATAAGCAGAGTTATATTCAAATGAATGTAACGAGAAACACCCAGAGTAGAATATTAATAATTATGTTTAAAATAACAACTTACAGGCACTTTTATTACAAAAGAGTTCTCATCCATAGTTCCCGAGACACCCTCTTCCACTGCATCAAAGAATTCATGATCTTCATCCTCTGTCTCGTTCCCCTGGCCTGAGCCGTTACCCCCTGTGAAGATAACAGCAACAATTAATTTATCAATATACAGCAGCAATGAGAAATTGATGGTATAAAAATAAAACAAATATGTATTAAATCATGTGACAGATAAAATTTCACTGTCAAACTGATTTGATAAATGAATTCATTGAAAGATTTATTTCTAGCAAGAGTTGAGAAGTTTCAGACATTGCATTGGTTATCTCCTAAACTTGTAGAATACCAGTTTTCCAAGTTACTTTCAGTTCATAGCAGCTTATAATAATGGGAATACCCAGCTATTAATCAACCTTAAGACTTTAGACTTCTAGATCTTAAAGGCTGTAGTTTAAAGTTGAAAATAACATAGAACCACTCCTTAAATAACATTGATGAGTAAGGAGGTTAGTGTCTTAATTATTATTTGTATATTATGTTATAGTTCCATATCATATTCCACAATTGTTTGCATCCATTTGATAGAACTTACGGTTCCTCATCACATATTTGGTGGTACTGAAAAATAGTTTAATAAATATAGGACCTTCAGATTCCATTTAATAAACAGCTGTCATCAATTTTAGACAGAATCAGAAATATGCTTGAAATAAAGAAAAAACTATACAAATAGTGAATATGAGGGCAAATCATAAAAATGACTAGCTAAGTAATATTTTACAACAGCCATGAAAACATAAGTATCTCTGAAATGTTCAAATGCAATCAAATACTAATCTACATTAAAAATAAAGTCAACATTTGATTGTATTTAGGTGAATATTATGGCAAATTTTATGGCTTATGCAACATGTTTTGTGTAAATTTAAATTTATTGAATGCTTTTATAGTGGCTTTTACCTTTTGTGTACAAACTTACACATTGATAAAGAATCAAATAGGGGAAGTCCAGCAAAATATGTATATAATAAAATGTATCTTTAATAACAATTTTAAGGGTTTGTACACCCTTTTTGCTTAATATTTTGTAGATATATAAATATACCTACAAAATAAATAACTTTATAAATCAATTGTCATTGCATTGTGTCAATTATCAAATGGTTCAGAAGCAATTAACTTCTTATTGAAGTGATAATTATATTGAGAGATTTACTTCTAATGAATAAAACAATTTATTTACTACAAGTGATAACAAAATAAGTTGTTAACAGCTATTACCATACATGTTTACAGATTTGCCAACACTAAATGTTACTATGTAAACATTAAATGTTACTAAATAGTATTGTAAATAGGTACATCACTTTGAGACTCCTGACTTGAAATAAATGGACTGATAAAATTATTAAAGCACCATTGTAAAAAATAAGTCATTTCTTTCTTGCATGTATCAAAACATGAACCTATAATTAAAAAAACAAATGTAGAATGGTGACAAATAGAAAAACCAATTTGACTGCGAATTCTGCAGGACGTTTTCTGTACTACTGAACTTTTTCTTAATATTGCACCTGGCATTACCATCCTCAGTGATGGGGTACTAAGAAACATTACTGTCAAAATTTCTCAATGATCTGTTCTAAATATTCTAAGCATGCAACATGCATAAAATATGAGTTGCCTAAACTGCACCTTGAAATACATGTGAATTACCAGGCATTAAATATGTGTGTACTTTAAGAACACAAATATCCAATATTTATGTCGTCAATTAACAGTACTAGATACATATAGTAAACTTCTCATTTTACAGTGAACATGACCATTTTGTTTCCTAGAAAAATAACCCATGTATAGCATTCAATTATGTGTTTTTGATTATCAAGTGATATCACTTACCGCCCATTTTGTTGTATTGTAATGTAGAGAATTCAATTTACCATTGGTGATTATATCAATAAGTATAATAAATAGGCGCAAAACTAGCTACACAAGGCCAAGATCAAACGCGTACACGCGTACACATAGTGATGTTGTTATAACTGAGCAGTACTAACACAATACTGCACTGCCAAATGAATACACTTCATACGCGACCGACGATAATTAAATAAACGAATAGGTAACACTATCAATTACAATTGTAATAAGTTGAGCTGAAAAACAACAACCTTGAAATCGTCAAAAAATCTGTCTACAATTAAGTCATACACAAATATAATTTCCGCCGATGTACACGTCTACGTACCAAACCAGTTAATATTGAAAAATATATTTATTCATTTTGACAATAATGCCACTGACACTTTTACAATTTTTATTTATTTCGAATGGAATATTTTTTTAGAGTTTAGTCCAACACGCAAATTTCTTTTCGATTTTTCATCCGTCACCGAGACTGACACGTTCCGTTTTACGTTCAAGAATTCTCGACGTTGTTGCTATGGTAATAATCAGTATTTACACATTTACGACGATAATAAGAATATTCGTCATTATTTATCTATATTAGGAAAAATCATTGTTAAGTACAAATTTTTGAAAAATATCTTTACTAAGCGGATAAACATCAATGTTTCAACATTTGATGTAAAGACCCATTAAAACATTGCAACACCGATCAGCCAACTCGCAGTAACACTACTTACAATAAATTGCAGGCTCATGAAACTCGAATTGAACTCTATGTTACAAAAGGCGTTTCTTTTATCATTCTCACTTTTCTTCTTCTTAAATACTAAATAGTATATATTTTGAGAATATTTTGAGTCTGAACCAAACTTTATAGCTGTTATGAAGTTAGTAGCTGCGCAACAGGTGGGTGCAAGTTCAGTTAAATGGAAAGCAATTAGATAAGTTATATTGCAATAAGATAAATTAAATATTAAAAATAATCGGGGCGTACCATTCTTAACCGACAATATATATAAGGGTTATTTCCGAGATGTTGTTCGAGGTAAATAACATATGGGTCGTAATATTAACAGTAGATATTTTATATAGTTTTTCGTAGGCTTTGTAAGTGTTTGTGAAAACCTATTTAAAGAGATAAATGACTTTGAAGATTATACAGTCCGCGAGGCATTTTAATCGGTACTAAAACATGTATGAAAAATAACAAAACTAGTAGGTTACGAAACAATCGAAAACTATTAACAACTCAAATTTATGTAGATTAGGCGTGTTTGTGTGTGTGTTTGTAGTGTACGGACACAACTCACACACGGAAGGAAGTGTGTCGACCTCCCCCCGCACCCTTATACGTTTCGCCGTCGTGCAGCGACACGCACGATCTTCAGAGCCGCCATAAAGTTATGCTAAGTATAGCATATATGTTCTGAGAGTTTAGTTAAGAGATTGTTTCGATTTACAGGAATAACTTCAGTAGAAGTTTTTTTTTTAATAAAATGGTTAAATAATTCCATTTTTCGTTTTTGAAACATTCTTCATTGGTGTTATGCTCTTATTGGCCTTAACTGATGATGATATATAGCCTATAGATGATATGTAACACTGAAATAATTTTTCAAATCGGACCAGAAGCTCCGGAGATCGGCGCGTTCAAGCAAACAAACTCTTCAGCTTTATATATTAGTAAAGATTTATCTATAAAATAAAATAAAATTGAAGGGACTGTTCGTTATTTCAAATTAACACCTTCATTTTTTAAACGCATATGAAAGTTTGTACGGTATCCAATTACAAAAATAAAAAAAATATTGTATGTCTGTTTGTTCTGGCTAAGCTCTGGAACGGTTATACACTGACAGGTACTTTAATAAATTCAATGCTAAAACATCGATGTAACTAATAATAGACGAATCTTGGAAAGAGGTTTATATAAGAACAAAGGTACTTTGACGAATTCGAGTTTGACCTATTCATTAAGTCAGGTTCAAGAAACCTTGAAATTTACTGCTCAACTTCGTAGAAAAACTGTTAATTCGTGTTTGCTACTAGTAGTAGGTATTCACTTGTACTCGAAAACCCACGCCGAGGCCAGCGTGCAATTCGGGTATAGTGTACTTATCGCGGGTAAATTTTAAAAAACGGTCCTTTACATCTGGAAAAACTTAACTCAAACGTAGGTACTAGATACTTCAGAATAAAATAAATTGACTACACGGTTGGCCTAATGGTTTCAGTGGTCGCCACACCGCTTCCTAGTGCGCCAAGTGTTGTGGGTTCAAATCCTACATGGGACAACACTTTGTGTGATCCATAAATTGTTGTTCTAAGTCTGGGTGTACGTCATGAATGTTTGTAAAGATCCCCGTGACCTAATGCGGGAGTTGTCTTTTAAAAAAAGAAAGAAAAAAAAATTAATAGATTTTCCTCTTTATTTATGCATTATTATGCCGTGTCTAAAATGAAAAATTAGCATTATTTTAAAATACGTAATATTTATTTTGTTAATAAAAGAGATTCCATACCAAATCCTCTTTGCCGTATTGGGCGTACTTTCCCCGTATGTGTTGTGATCGTATCCGTTCAATATAATGCTTCTTGCCTAATAAACGACATTACAGCACAGAGCGCAATGACGCGATTTCGTTTGATCTTTTATAAAATTACTTTTTAGGTACATCCCTTTTCTGTATATCTATCTAATAATAGTCGCAATCGAAGCCTCGTCATGAATGCCTATCGAAATCTTTTTTAATACTTCTAGAGTGGTACGATGTTTTTGTGTTATAATTTTCCGACAGTTATATCTATTTTTTTATCTATCTGGTATACCGTATTAGATATTTTCGGAAATTAAAATACTATAAGAGTTTAATGGTTTTTATAATTCAACATATAGTAGTGAGTCGGCGTTTTAGCTTTCGAACAAACCAGTCTGTTGTGCTGTTTGTGTCTCTTTATGGTTTCAAGTCAATGAACTTTTCAAACATACTATTAATGAATGTTAGACAACGTTACATCTAAAGAAAGAATATACCTATCTATTCTACATTTATAAAAAATAAAAAAAAACAACATTTTTTTGAGCAGCATTTCTTTTAAACATCAGCTTTATGAGGTCTTTCAGTATCTAATAACGTAAAGAAACTCACACTTTAACATTCGTTTCAAAATGGTGTCGAGGAACCCATATACGTCGGGGCGATTTCGTTGAAAGTACTTGCAACATAACGAAGCCGTTTGTAATTCAATCACGACGCAGGTCAACTAAATGTCACTTCACTCATTGGTTAAATATAATGTCTACTTAAAAAATATGGCAGAAGTCCGCAGGGTGGCCTTATTTGCAGATAAATTGTGTTTATCTTCAATTTCACTTGTAGTGCATTTCGTCCGTTTGCATTTATTGTTTTTTTAACAAGCCGACCCGCACAACCTCGTCTACGTTTCCTATTGCCCGTAGTGTCATGTTGTAACCGCGTGAACAAATTTCTTGTTTACCATAAAAAATTTCGCAGACTATTTTTTCCAACTTTTAAAGGTCACCAATTCTTTCATACAATGTTTTTGCAAAACTTTCAAAACAATGAATTATCCCCCTGTTATGCCAACATTTTAAGGCTTATGATCGTAGCGTGATGAAGGAAAGACACCCATCGAGGAAGATACTTAAAGATTTTTTTAAATCGGACCAGTAGTTCATGACCCGTGCCTCGGAGACCACGTTAAGCCATCGGTTCTGGTTGTCATGATCATCTATGGCAACCATTATTGGGAAGTCAGTGCTCTTAAATATACTGACAACTAGTTCAATCGTCGAATTCAGTTTAACCATAGGGTTGCGGAGGTGCGACGGCAGTCGCTACGTGGAAAACTGATTTTCAGGTTAAGTCGGTTGAACTAGTAGTCGACCCCAAATAGTATTGGGAATAATAAAGGCTAGGAAGAAGAGAACAAATAAACTCTTCATTGATTTGGACTACTAAGCAAGGTATAGTTACCACGCTGACCAGCCTGGCTTTCTTAGTTAGCCCTTGCAACACCAACGGGATGTACAGAGTAATGATACTAAAAACTTCACGTTCTTCGATATTAATACGCCAAGAAAACGTTTTTCGTCACTTTTTATACCAATATATACAGGACAGCATATTTGAAATAAGTTTATATGTTTAAATATTTATAAAAGTAATCATCATCATCATCAACAACCCATAATGTCCCACTACTGGGCTTGGGTCTCCTCTCAGGAGAGGGTTAAGGCCATACGTCCCCACGCTGGCCAAGTGCGGGTTGGGGACTGTATAAAAGTAAATGCTACAATAATTCCAAAAGCAGTAGTCGATACAAGTCTAATACTTCATCACACATGAACATCCTTTAATAAGTCCACTTCTAGATATAGGCCTGTACTTAGAAAGAAGGATTCATAGTACCTCAACCCCCTAGTCAAGTTCTTATTTAAAACAGTATAACGTACTCATCGAAAATAGCTCTTAGAATAAAGAATGTTATTCTTGTTATTCTAAATAACAAATAAAACTTTACAACTTTGGAGAAATTTACGATTCAATTAAACCGTTTGTTATATTTTGATTGTAATGTTGTGGCTTAAAATTTGTGACGTATGCTGTTCAACCAATCAGCTCGCAAGATGAGATCCTTCGTATACCATATTACAATTTGATAGATAGATAGGATTGATAGATCATATTTTAATAAAAATAATACGTTAAATTGTAAGCAGTGTGTTACAGTTCACAATCTTCGATAGATTACAATCTAACGATTTT
Organism: Hyphantria cunea; assembly: GCA_003709505.1. Taxonomy (NCBI): domain Eukaryota; kingdom Metazoa; phylum Arthropoda; class Insecta; order Lepidoptera; family Erebidae; genus Hyphantria; species Hyphantria cunea. Next base: position 1,774,268 of record PKRV01002418.1, read on the forward strand.
TAAAATCTCACGGTAACATATGCATTCCAATTGCGTCGGAAAGGCCCAGATCAATTATTAGCGTGACAGGTCCTTTGCTTATGATGTGTGATGATGAAGATTCTATGGACTCTGCGAATTCTATAAAATCGCATCCACAGTTCCCAGGATGTGATCATCTTTGCCTCAATTGGAGACAATTGTAGCGGATTCACTGAAGAAGGTCCATTGTTTTAACTGTTTCTTGGTTTCTAATTATATTTATTATGTAGACGTTTCATCCATGGTTAATCGAACAGTCCTTAACCTTGATATCCAGATACGCATTTCCAATAATATC
>PKRV01002428.1:0-10536 GCA_003709505.1 Hyphantria cunea
GAATTTTTGAAATCGGTTCAATACACCGCACATACTTATTACACATACTTACTTTTTAAAAACGCACACGCACACATTATATTAGTATAGAATACTAATTAATTATTGTTTTATAAAAATAGTTTGTTCTATTTTTTTTTGATGACCATACTTTTCCAAGACATCAATATTTTATTAATGGTCCTAGTACACTATTGAAAACTAATTACCATATCCTCCCCATATACCATATATTTTAAATACCCGGTCCCGAAACACATCGACACTGGCTTTTGATCCTCACTTGGATTTAAACGTCCTACTGTATTGAAATATCCGTTTACTTTTGTATCATTTGTGTCTTGAGATAAACAAATATACACGACATTTTGAAGACTAGACGGCTTGACTGTCGGTGGTTTTGGCACACGCCAGGCCGGTTGCACTGATGAGTCATGCCCAAACGTAAACCAATACATTATCGGTGCGGCACACTGTAACTTATGTATGCATGTTTGTAAGCTGTCGTGTTGCAATTTCGTTTTCGAAGGTTCTTTAACCTAACGGGTTCAATATTTTTATGTCATATTTAACTGCCTCGGTGGCGCAGTGGTAGCGTACGCGACTGCTGTCCATGAGGTCTCGGGTTCGAATCCTGGGTCGGACCAAATGTTTGTATGATCTGCAAATATTTGTTTCGGAGTTTGGGTGTTTTCTATGTATAATATGTATGTATTTACAAAAAAAATGCGTATATATATGTAATAATATCAGTTGTCTAGTACCCATAGTACAAGCTCTGCTTAGTTTGGGACTAGATGGCGTTGTGTTAGATGTTTGATATATTATTATTATTAATTTCCTAGGGCTCCGGATACAATAAATACATGTAGAAGTATAATTATTGAAAGAAAATATACATGAGAAACGCAGAATCCATGCTCACACATTTAGCTTATTAGTAACTGTGGCAGTGATTCACGTGACACGAAAATAACGTGACGAGTCACTAGTGCGGGATTCGTTTTGGTATCACGTCTTAGACTTGTACTATATTCCATTACTAGCTTTGTCTGCGGCACCGCCCGCGTGTTTATCGGTTTTCGTAGTAAAGAGCAACCTATACCCTTCCTCTGGATCTAGAATCAATGTGTCTTAATACCTTGGTGGCGCAGTGGTGGCGTACGCGACTGCTGCCCATGAGGTCTCGGGTTCATATCCTGGGTCGGACCAAATGTTTCTATGATTAGCAAACATTTGTTTCGGAGTTTGGCTGTTTTCTATGTATAATATGTACGTATTTACAAAAAAATGTGTTTTAAGTATTGATATCAGTTGTCTTGTACCCATAATACAAGCTCTGCTTAGTTTGGTACTAGATCGCGTTGTGTGTTCGATGTCCGAAATATTTATTTGTTTATTATCTGCATTCTATATTCCATCGAAATGTTGCGGTTTAGCCGTGAAAGAGTAATAAACAGTGTAAATACCACCGCCCATTAACACCTTCAAACACCAGAGTGGGTTGCCGGTCTGGAAGATAGTGGGAGGGTTTGGGTTATATGCCTCCGGTATCTTCATTCACTCGCTAAAACACAGCATGTGAGGTCGTGGTTTCATTCCGATCGAGCCGACCCATTCGTGCCGAAGCGTGGCTCTCCCACGGTATTTCAAGTTTTCCTTCCGTTGAAGATCACTGCAACACCTTTAGTCTTCTCTTACATCACCACAAGGATATAAGAAGAATGCGGCGGGTGAATAACTTTCAAATAGAAACCGTCTACAATCATTCAGATTACAATAGTTTCCAGACACCTTGTAACCGCGTTATCATAATCAAAGTATTACGGTAAACGTAAAGCCTCATTTACAAGTAATTCAACATATATAACATTTCATCTCTGTAATGCAGTAGATCAAAAAGTACATACAGTGGAACAAAAACCTTCTCCTTTTCGAAGCCGTTTAAAAAAGTCGTACGAAACAACGTAGATTTATACATTGTAAGTCAAACGTCATTCAAATCCGGAAGATATTTGACATAAAAAAGGCGGTAAAATTGTTATATGATGAAAATAAAATGCAAACAAGAAATCATTCGCTTGGATTCATAAAAATCGTGAAAATGAAACTGTAAAGTATCAGTGGCTATAAAATTGATCTTAAATCATAGTTCCAATCACGTCTTTTAACTTTTTTGTAATTCCACAACTGATGTTATTATAAACTCTGCTATCGAAGTATATATTTGACAAATATAATACATATATCCTATTAATATTATAAACGCGAAAGTTTGTATGGATGGATGTTTGTGACTCTTTCACGTAAAAACTACTCAACGTATTTGGATGAAACTTTACAGTAATAGAGCTGATACATCAGAAGAACACATATGCTACTATTTGCTGCGATAACGACATATACGCGGGCGGAGCCACAGGCATAAACTAGTGATAAATATACGACCATGTAAACCATTGTGAGCCTACATTTCGTCAATTAATAGTTTGTTTATAACTATATTTTGTTGGCGCGATCCTATTGCTGTCAATCATCATCTTTACGTATTAGAAGGGAAATAGTCCCTGTATTTAAAAAGAACAAGTAGGTAAAAAGGAAAAATCAGTGGTTAAAATGCTCCCATTCCAATGATGCAGAAGCATCCCATTATGTCGCCGCAATGAGTATGGTGGCCAATACTCTTGGATTCAGTTCATGCTTTCCATCGGGAAAGAAGAGTCACTCTCGCAGCCTCTTACATAAAAAGAGATATTTCTCATAGGGATGAATTGGAGACTGTCAGTAGCTAAAAAGATCAAAATCGTAAAAGTTCGAGTTATACTCGAACTGGCTGGAAAATGACTGTGATCTAGCAAAAAAAAATTCTTGAAGCAGAGAGGCATCTTAATACCTTTAGGATTTATTTGAATAGTGCGCTATTCAAATAAATACCAAAGGTCTTAAGTCTGTCTTTAATAATAACATCAGTAATAATAATAAAACAAACTGTAAAATCTTCACTAAAATCTGAAATATTTCCCCAAAATAGCAACACTTCTGCTTACCTATAACCACTTAAGTTAACGATGCGATAAACTGAGTAGTTTCTACAAATATCTAGGCGGAGAACAGCCACGCCTGCTCATACATGAGTAATGAAATAAGCGCAGACTATGAACACACATCCTTTTATTTTAGTAACCTATACAGAAAGAATAAAATCTCTTTTAGATCTTAAAAAGTCATGGGATGGAGATCTTTGATTCTTGAGAAAGGGCATAGGTTTCTCTCTACCCAGATAACCGTCATACATGTGGGTAGAGTCGCGGAAAAAGCTAGTGTACAATAAGATATAAACGCAGTATACGTTCCTATACGGCCAATATTCTTTTCTTCCAAATCCTAATGTAAAATAGGCTATATTTGTCTTACTTATCTAAAGTTTCCAATAAGTATCTTATCCCCGTACAAAGTAGAAATGTTTATTCAACAATATGTTTCGTAAATTCGACGCGAGATAGACACAGGCGCGAACTGAAGAACAGAAAATGGATGTAGTATTGAAATAAACAATCCTCAGATTGGGTTTAATGTATCATACTTATATGAGAAGAAGAGTTAGGAAGAAGTGGTTGCAAACTCACGTTCGTATCCTCGTAGATATGAATGTGAGTTTGTTTTTTCAAGAGCAGCAATAAATCACTAAAAAAACCGTCGTATTTGGCTGTTAAAGCGCTTAACTAACGAAGTTTATTATGATTGTGAAGAATATATATAACAATCTCTTCACACTAAGTTGTAGTACACCAAAAAAAATACACAACCCGTTCAAATACTGACAAATGTGCCCTAATTTTTTGCTTTAAGCACCTACCTTTTGTAGATTGTTCAGGTCAACATGCATTTGTCATTTAATATATGTAAAGCCATGATTTACAAAACCTTTTGAACCGGTGTCGCAGAGGCACAGAGGAGGGCCTTGAACGTAGATTAATGCTTTATCCAAAAATGTTCCAATCAAATCTGATCTCTATGTTTTAAAGTTAGGATGCCATTTCTTTTAAATCATATTTGAGACTGATAACAAGACAATAAAGTTTTATTACTATCTAGATAACCGCGTGGTCGAACACAGGCTAATGTTACCCTCCTGTTCCAATTGTAAAGATTTATTTCAATATATGCGGGTGCATAGACAAATTGACGGTTATGTTTATTCGATTTTCTAAAAATAAATTATAAAAGAATAGAGGTGTGATGAGGGTCATTTTATAAATTAATATAATTGACTAAATCATTGTTAGTTTAAGTGAAAGATAAACAAATTCTACTAAAATGGTTGGAAGTGCTACAATTCTTGATACCTATAATATAATGTATTATTTTACGCAGGTTCCTATGTAATTTAGTTAAAAATACGAATAGTGTAACATAAAAACCTCTTCTTTTTGGAGCAGGTTAACACGGACGTTTATATTTGTTTTAATTAGCAAGCAATGCCTTGTGTATTGTTAAACCCACGGATTGATTAGGCCCCTTAATTGGCATTTGCCCCAACTCCGGGAAAAAGATTGAGTTTTAGCGATAATAACATTTAAAAATAGTATGAATGTGTATAATTTTTTTTAACCATATTGATATATACGCCAAATTCAACATTTACCTATTTGATTTGAACACGCACCGTCCGACTGGTACTTACCCACTCACAGAAGACTAACCTAAAATGACAACATTAGTGCTTTTGTGTTTGGTTTAGTGCGAGACCGGGGGCCTAATATGCTGCTATAGTGTGCGTCACCATGCTGCTTTATTGAAATATGTATGATAGCTGCTACTCTTGGATACTGCTATGGTTTCCACCAGGCAGAGGTTAGTCACTTTGGCAGGCTCTTGGATTCTGCTATGCTTTCCATCAGGCAGAGGATAGTCACTTTGGCAGGCTCACATATAAAAAAACCCAAAAGAAATCGATGGTTAACATCACGTTTTGACCAATAGGAACCGAGCATGATTGAAAGGAGATGCAAACGAAGTTGCTTGGATTAGCTAGTTACAGCTGTGTGTCATTACAATATGATTTAAGCTACAGCAAAACTGTTTAATTCTCTATACGATAAAACAGTTTATAAATCCATCAACATTTTGATTTTAAAATTTACACGCATTTATTAACTTCTTGCAATAAAAGCATGTTTCTCATTCCCTAAACTTGGATTTGTTTATTTACCTTATCCATAAATAATTTGCTCCGTCGTATTTCTTGCATCGTTTTGTGTTTTAGTAAGTTACTAAACGTACCTTAGAGGGGTGAGTAATCTAAACTCGGTTCGTTTAGTTGGTCATAAATGTTTAGACGGGTTTTGTGTATTGAAATCTGAAGCTTTCATTAGCGATGATTTGTATTAGTCGTATTGTTTTAACGGATAATCTAAAGATTTTTCTATATAGCGATTGTAGCGGAATAAATATTTCGGACATGTAACACACAACGCCATCTAGTTCCAAACTAAGCAGAGCTTGCATTATGGGTACTAGACAACTGATATAAATACATATACTTTTTTTGTAAATATATACATATCATATATAGAAAACACCCAAACTCCGAAACAAACATTTGTAGATCGTAAAAACATTTGATCCGACCTGGGAATCGAACCCGACACCTCAAGAACAGCAGTCGCATACCCTACCGCTGCGCCACCGAGGCAGTCAGTCATGGCATAGAACACGCTGCCTATGTTTTAATCTCTTTTTAAACATTAAACAGTCTTTAAGAAAAACTTTTGCTTGTTTTATTGACTACACGGTTGGCCTAGTGGTTTCAGTGGTCGCCACACCGCTTCCTACTGCGCCAAGTGTTGTGGGTTCAAATCCTACATGGGACAACACTTTGTGTGATCTATTAATTGTTGTTCTAAGTCTGGGTGTACTTTGTGTCCGTTTCATGTATGTTTGTAAAGATCCCCGTGACACAGAAATGTATATTCCTAAAGCGAAAGTTGTCTTATAAAAAGTAAAAAAAAATTTAGAGGGTGCGTACTTTAGATTTGTATGCTGAAAATTTTACGGAAAAATATGGGTGGAAAATTACGAATCTAAGACTACCTTTCATTACAATCTACTAAGATATATGTGTATTGGTACTTTATTATACGTCAATTAGGTTTCAAGTTGAACGTTTTGATATTGAGATAATCGCAATCATCTAACATCCACCCGATGCCGCGATGTAGACCAAATCAAGTTTGAACGTCCCTACGTTCAAACTTGATTTGGTCTACATCGCGGCATCCGGGCAGGGGTAATATCCGGAGTTAGCGATCCGATTAACGCTAGTAACGCGTATTACGTATATCCGTTCTCCTTCGTATATACTATGCCGTGATTTGATAACAAACTACCTACTAAAACAAAAAAAAACTAATAAAAAACCGACTACTTGAAAAAGGAACAAAAAATGCGTAATGGCATCCAATCCACAAAGGCATATTAATTGCCAAGATGGAGCTGGTGGTGAAAAATGTCATAAATGTACATATAATAAGAATCTTATGAAATCTCAAAGTTAAAATTCATCAAGCTGTATATTTCACAGAGTATACCAAAAAACTCAATTATAATTTACATACACTCGAAAAACATATCCCTGTTTCTAGCGAAGTTGAGTAAAAATCTGTTGATGCGAATACATAAATACACTTGATCTTAGAACGGCAGCAGACAACATGTCCCAATTTATTCTTTAGATAATAAAAATAAATTTAAAGCACGGATTCGGAAATCTGGCACATCACCATTAGCCCAGCATGTTACTCCGATCTGATTTTTAAGTGAAAACTGCTTTAGCCCCGTTGATCACTTTTTGGTAAGAGAAAATCTTATGAGTTCGCGTCACCGAGATGCTGACGTCACAAAACTTCTTTGACCGCGTCGAGCACTTTTTGGTGGTGTGAACACCAGTGGGTGTTGCGGGTGTCTATAGGCGACGGTAATTGCTTACCACCCGGCGATATGTCTGCTCGTTTGCCACCTATATCATAAAAAAATATCTTATGAGGTCTCGCCTCACCACATCACCGATATACTGACGTCACAAAACTTCTTTGGCCGCATTGAGCACTTTTTGGTAGAGGAAAACCTTATAGGTTCGCGTCACCGACATGCTAATGTCTGATGTTGATAATTTTAATTTAAACATTATGCAATTAATAATTTTACACATTAATTTTACAAATAACGTTTTTAATTTTATAATTTAAAACGTTATTTGCATAATATTATTATGATATGCCTATACAAGTAAAAAACTTATGTTTTTACTTCTATCGGTAGTCTTATGTTATGAGTTATGACTGCCAATTATTTTTTTTACAAAATTAGGCCTATTTAGCCTATGTTCTTATCTAACATTATGCTACCGTATGTTATTATTAAAACGGATAAACCTGCTAACATTTAATATCATTCACTTATATTGATCCAAAATAACCTCATGAATGTTTCCAAACTATAAATGTTTTTCAACTAATAACAGTTAGTTATAAATTATTAACATTGTCATATCCGTAATACCTAAATCATATTTTATTATTGGAGACAAAGCAAGATAATATTTTAAAGTATTTGGCAACCGGCAACACTGAGAATATTAACAACTGTATGATAAAATCAACCCGCGTTTCTTTGGTTCATATAGGTATTTTTTAATACTAGGTGATCCACATAACTTCGTCTGCGTTTCTTTTTAATCAGCTCAGCACCTATTAGCCTAAACATGATATTAACTATCTTAGCTGAGGCGAGTTAGTAAAATGCATGCATTTAAAAAAAATAGCAGTCATAAATAAGGACTGCTCATAAAAATGAAATCTTATAACTCAGAATGTTATTTGTAAAATTAATGTGTAAAATTTGAAATTTCATAATGTTAAATTTAAAATTATCAACATCACGTCGGTGACGCGAACACATTAGATTTTCTCCTGCTAAGTCAAGTCAGCAAGTCGGTGACGCGGTGACGCGAACTCATAAGATCAAGTCGATGACGCGGTGACGCGAACTCATAAGATATTCTCCAACTTTTGGTTGGTATAGTGCTCAACGCGGCTAAAGAAATTTTTAATTCAAAAACCTGAAAATCGGTTTGATAGTTTTGGAATTATTTAATAATATAAATATTTGTTTTAATAATATAAATATTTTATTTTATGGAAATATTAAAGGGTGAACGCGTACTCAGTAAATATGTTGCTCATAGTACCTAGTATTACATACTTCAAAATTTATAAAAATACGAGACACACGATTACCAAAAGAATGACTAGGTATGTATTTAGGCAACACAATTTAAATACATACTTTCTTAATAAACTCTGCATGTTTATCCCCAATTTTCACATGGTAAAAATATTATGTAAAAATATCAATATCTACCTATATAAATAAAAATGAAACGCTGAAATGTATGTACGCGCATAACATTCGATCGACTGCACCAAGTACGATAATTCTTTTTTCTACGAGTTCATTATTATTAAGACAAGGTCTGTATGGAAAAAAATAAGATAACTGTTAAAGTTTTTTTTTATCCGCGACTGTACTGTTGTGTACACTGTTTTTTAGGCGTAATTACTGAAACAAGTTTTTCAGAAATGTTCGCCGGGTCAGCGGTTTGCCGGGCAATATTAAATAAAATATGCATTATTTGGTACCAATATAACAATGTTAAGTTTAAGAATTTTAATTTTACACGTTCTCGACATTCTGAACCAAGTTAAAGATCAATTAAATGAAGAGCTCGTGCAGGAAGGGTACCATAACATTATCTATACATTTCAAGTCTACCTGTTCCCGTTAACAACATCGCGCAAAAACGAGAAAAAAATCACGATTGTTGGTCAAATAATATATAATAATCAAGAATAATCAGGAATAATTATTTAAAAAAAAACTATTTATTACCATACCATATCAGAAATACATCTCTGAAAATTTCAACTTCATTTCAACATGGTTCTTGAGATGCAGGTTAGTGACAGACGGACAGCGAAGTCTTGGTAATAGGGTCCTGTTTTACCCTTTGTGTACGGAACCCTAAAAAGTCGGCAGAGATCTCCTTGCCTATAACAGAAAATAAATCTTTACATTAATAAAAAGTTATCAAAATCTGAGATAGAGTTTCTGTGATTATCGACTGTCCAAACCAACTATTAAAAAAGGTGTCTCTTTATCTAATATATATAATTCTCGTGTCGTGTTGTTTATTACCAAAACTCCTCCGAAACAGCTGAACCGATTTTCATGAAATTTTGTGTGTGTATCAGGTAGGTCTGAGAGTCGGCCAGCATCTATTTTTCATCCTAAATAATAAGGGTGACACACACCAAAATTTTCTTTCCCGCCTTTTGAGTCTCCCTCTGGATTTGGGAGGAGGGGAAGCTTTTGTATTTTGATTAACCTCAGTCAATCGGTTAAAAGTAACCTCCGGCTTTTTCTGAAGTAGGTAATCTCTCTGCTTTCGCCCATTTGGATGACTCTCACGGCAAATTTAGTGATGCGGACATTTCCCTATCACTTCATGCGTATCTCAGTTCACGGGTGTCCCTGACAGCTGGGACCAATGGCCTTCTCAGCACGGATAATTTAGATAATCAGTCATCCATTTGTGGACATGACCGTGGAATCGTCGTGATTGAAGTCAACCTTAGACTCACATTTTTCGTCACGGATTCCTCAAAACCCTTGATATGGTCATTCTAAGTGACGGTGAAATCGATGTAATGCCTCGAAATTTCATAAAGTTGTAAGTAGGTTCTTCAAATTAAAATTGACAAAATAACCATCTAAAGTAATATCAATTATCATACACGAATAATTTTTGGCCGCAGCTCCGCTAGCTTATATGTCGGTGAACACGATAGAAAGTAGTAGTTCTCCAAGGTCCAATATATCTTTATATCCAAATTCGTCTAAATCGGTTTAGCCGTAAAAGCGTAATAGACAACTAGATATTGCTACTTTCGAATTTATAATATAATTGTCTGCCTCGGTGGCGCAGCGGTAGCGACTGTTGTTCTTGAGGTCTCAGGTTTGATTCCCGGGTCGGATCAAATGTTTGTATGAGCTACAAATGTTTGTTTTGGAGTTTGGGTGTTTTACTATCTATGATATGTATGTATTTACAAAAAAAAAGTATATATGTAATGAAATAGCATTTCATTTATTCAAATTTGCTGCGCTTTGCGCGTTTATTAGTTGCTGTAGCGCTTAGAGCGGAAATACATTTGACATTTATTTCTGTAATTTCTGTTATAAAAACTGGTAGAAAGATAAACGAAAGGATCAATTATAATCGACGAATCGATATTAGTAAATTTTAAATGTCGTTTCTTTGTATTTTTAGTTAAAAGTGTAATTGTCATTATTGACAATAATTATTGTAATATTGGAAGGGTGTGATATATAAAACAAAACTTTGTATTTTTCAGAGAAACAATTTGTGGTTTATTTTTGAAAATCCTTAAATATATATCTTATATATATATATAT